>PVHP010018744.1:0-32980 GCA_004024765.1 Zapus hudsonius
GTGGGTCTGCGAGGGTGCTTCCAGGAAGAATTAACTGAGGGAAGAAGTCCTTACTCCAGAGTGGTCAGCCCTTCCAGTTGTGTTCTATGTATAAAGAAGTTCCAAGAGTGCACCGTCTCTTTCTCTCCAGGTGTACCCATGCTACTCACTGGTGTGCGTTTTTTACCTGGCTGCTCTTTATGTTCACTTATATGTACATCTACCCTGTTTTAACCATTCTTCATGGACATTGGAACTGAGTTTTATCAGCCTTCCAACATGAATTGAAGAGCAGTGGCTCTCCAGGAATACTCTTGGCCTTCCATGCCAGACTGCTCAGGTATTCGGCATTGTGGATTGAGCAAGTGACTGGTTTGCTCAATGGTCAAATCTTCAGCTATTGTTTAACTTCAGTGCATATTCTGTAAACTAATCCAATGAGTCCCCTTCATAATACAATATTTCTGTTTCTTTCGACAACACTGACTAAAATAGATTGTGGTACCAGGAGTGGGGTTGTCTCCCAGCTGGTGTCAGATTGGGAGGTGGAGTCTTGCTGGGGGAGGTATGTTGCTGTGGGGACAGTATTTGGGATGGTACAGCTAAGCTTCTTCTTCTCCAGATGTCAGCTCACTCGTGCTGCTATCTCCCAGCTGATATGAAAAGTCATAATACCAGCCTCGCTCTACTATCCTATCTTACCATGATGATACTTCCCCTTGAGACTGTAAGCTGAAATAAAAATTTTCTCCCATATGCTCCTTTGGGTCGGGAATTTTGTCCCAGCAAGGAGAAGTAACTACACTATCTACCAGAGCTAGACAGGTAAACTGAACATGTTAAAAGGGCAGGTAGATAAATATCTCAACATACTTCACATCCCCTCACCTATGAGAGAAGGGTGCTAAGATACCATCAACAGCATACATGTCATGATAAAGGAAAATGGAGACCAGGATACTTAGATTGCATTTGTTAATTCACTTGTGTGTCTTGAATAGGTTGTGATAGGGAAATAAAACGAAATAAAAGAGTTGTCCCTTACACTGTGTTTGGAAGAGCTCTGACACTTAGATCTTGATAAACAGGAGGTAACAAGGTACACACACATCCACATATGCTATGTGACATTTAAATTCTACGTACTGCAGTTTAGCAACTGAAACTCCAGGAACTGTGAATACAATTGTACTTATAAAATGATATGACCTTTGATAAGTGTGGAAAAATCAGGAAGTTATATTCACTCAAGTCTTTTTATCTACAAAAAAATCTCTGATTTGAAGAGCAAAACATGTAGCTAGTTTTAACAGGTTGTCTTGTCTGACAGAGAAGTATCAGTAATCAAGTTCAGAAAATAGCAGGGGTTCTGGGAAAGATGTATCAGTAGTTAAAACTGCTTGCTTGCAAAGCCTGAAAACCAGGGTTTGATTCCCTAGTACCCACATAAAACCAAGATGTGTACAAGGTGCACATCTATCTGGAGTGTGTTTGCAGTGGCAAGAGCCCCTGGTGCACCAATACACTCTCTCTTTCTCTTTCTCTCTCTCTTTCTCACTCTCTCTCTCTCTCTCTCTCTCTCTCTCTCTCTCTGCTTCTTTCTGCCCTTCTCTTTCTTCAATAAATAAATTAATAAATAGAAATAAATAAGTAAAATATTTTAAGAAAATAGCAAGGCTTTCCATTAATGATCACAGTTGGACACCTTTGCATACAGACATTAATTTGAATATTTGCATGCAGACATTCTGAAAGAAGAAAGTACACAGCAGAGATTTGCAAAATTAAAACTGTGAACAAACAATGAAAGTCATGCAGGTAGGTATTGCCTGCTAATTAAATAAAGGTGAAGATTGAGCCAGCAGGGGGGGAAGCCAGGAAGCAGGACCACAGTAGAGGACACTCTACTGAGCCTCAGAACAGTTATGAAACTGAAGAAGTGAGCCAATATCATAGTGCAGTTGAGACAATTTCTACTCTGCATCCACATAGCCAGGTCCTTTCCCCATAGCAGAAGGATGAAGGTTTATTTTGCATAGAGGATGTTTTGTAAGGTTTTCAAGATGAGAAAAGCAGGATTAACTAAAACAATATATTAACTGATATTGAGACTTCTGCCAGGATCCCAAAATATTAGCAGTCTAAAATACAGTGTTTAGAAAGGAAAATGAAAAGTGTCTCCTTGGGGAATACAAGTTTCAATGGAGAAATATAGCTATAGTGAAATTTATTTTGAAAGTTTTTCCCAATGAAAGTCCTGCCAGCCTGTGAAACTCACAGTTACCAAACGCATATGCCCAAAGGACCAGGGTCCTCAGCCAGGCCATCATGAACTGAGACAATTCACTGTATGTCTGAGAAGATCTCTAACATACTGTGCAGGCAGCAAAACAAATAACAATAGGAAAAATGAGTGACTCGTCAAAAATAATGACTTAGAAAGGAACAGAAACTTTAAAGACAAATATGAAAATAGATCCCAGAAATCTACAGTTCAGAAGAAGTTAAAAACTCAACTGAAGTTGGAAGACATGTTTGTGGAAATCTGCCACAACATAGGAGGGGAAAGTCAAAGGTGAAAAATAATAGAGAGAAAATAAAATTAGAGATATATGTCATTCATTCAATAGCAGTTACAAGAAGAGAAATGGAAAAAAACAACAACAAAGAAATGCTTAAAAAAAAAAAACCTTTCTGAGTTAGAGCAGGTGAGACACCCTTTTGAAGGTTAAAGTGAAATTTCTTGCTAAAACTTTCCATCCAATTATAAAAAGAACCAGTGTGTGTGGGAAGAAAATCAAGAGAGGATGTGGAGATATGGTCACAATGGATGAAAATACCATGAAATGTACGCTAATATAATTCAGTATATGCTACCTTTTTCCTATCTGTCTTTTTCCTTTTTTCTTATTTTTGTTAAAAATATTCATAATACCATCCCCTCATCCTTCTTTGTCCACCTTTCATCACCCCTTACACTGAATCTCCCTCTTTTTAACCATTCCCTCTTCTATATAGTACTTTCCAGCACTATGACCTCTAGTCAGCAGGTCTACCTTGATTTCTCAGTGTTTTGCAGCCAAAGTACTTGATGTCTTTAGCAATAAGGTTTTACTATTCTGGTGGGCACCTGGGAGCCTTGGCAATGACATGTATTGTTTGGAGACCTCAGAGACCTCGCTGACCAACAATTCACTGGAAGATATCTCAACTCTGATGTTGAAATTTCTCTGTGACAACTTAAATTTTCTGGATTATAGCATTTATATACCCTCAGGGTTCTTCTAAAACTCTCTCTCTCTCTCTCTCTCTCTCTCTCTCTCTCTAACTTTTAAAATTAATACTTTCAATACTCTCATACTTTTTTTAAAATATTTTATTTATTCATTTTCAAGCACAGAGAGAGAGAGAGAGAGAGAGAGAGAGAGAGAGAGAACCAGGGCCACCACCTTGTGGGTCTGGCTTATGTGGGTCCTGGGGAATTGAACCTGGGGCTTTAGGCACTGGAGGCAAGTGTCTTAACCGCTGAGCCATCTCTCCAGCCCTCTCATACTTTTAAATACTTATTAATACTCTCATACTTTTAAAACTAATGTGGCTTATTTTTAAGCTCTTTAGTTTTTGATTGGCCCTCTTCACTCTCCACCACCCACCTCCCTGCTTAGACCCCGCTTAGACCTTTCCACCCCCAGTATTATTTCCCTTTATTTACTCCCCAATTTTCCCTTCCCTTATTCTCTCCTCTTTCCTCCCTTCCTCGTGGTCCATTTCTAGCTTCCTGGCTTCTACCACTGACTCTCCAACTTACCCACCAATTCTAAAAATTTGAAACTAAATTCAGCATATGTGCTAAATTTAAAAAATATATAGAAATATGTAACAGATTCCACTTGGGGCCTAATGCAACAGTGAGCTCTGGAGAAGAAAGAAGAGCAGTGACATATAAAGACAGAGTCAGAATTAGTTCAATAGCAACACTAAAACCTTAAATATTGGAGAAAATATTTGGAATTCTTCATGAAAATCATTTCTGAATGAATCAACCTCACAAGTAAAACTGTATACTGTTTTCAGACAATTGAAAATTCTCAAGAATAATTAGAACTTCCTAGGAAATAACTGCAGGTATTTCCCCAAAATCAAAGACAATATAAAAATTAAAGAGGAAAAAAAAAAAACATCAAGGAAATAACAAGTCCATCAAAAAAAAAAAAAATGGAGCTAATCGCCAGGAGAACCAGGAGGGGAAACTTTCTTTAAGATGGGGTGTGTTGCAGTCAGCTTTCTAGTTGCTGCGCAGAAAGAACCCAAACAAAAGCGGCTTGTGGAGGAATGGGTTTATTAGGCTTACGGACTCGAGGGGAGACTCCATCCTGGCAGGGAAAACGATGGCATGAGCAGAGGGTGGACATCACCTCTGCCACAGCACTGCAAACAGCGGCAGGAAGGTGTGCCAAACACTGGCAAGGGGAAGCTGGCTTAGAACCCCCATAAGCCCACCCCCAACAACACAGCTTCATCGAGGTTGTAAAACCCAAACTGCCATCAGCTGAGGATCGATCTATCAGAACACATTCATTTGTTTGTGGGGGACACCTGGATCAAACCATGACAGGGTGATTCAGTACAAAGAGAAAACATTGCAAACTGGCAATGGGCAGAATGTTCCAGAAAACATTACTCTGAGAAAAGGAAATTCACTCAAGGATTGAGTGAATTTGGCAGGAATGGGGAAAAGTTTATTCGATGGTTAATCTTGGCTGTCAGTTTGATAAGGATTGAAATTTAGGAAGGAATCAAATCTCTGGGCATGTCTGTGAGGGATTTTCTATATTAGGTTAATTGTGATTCAAAGACCAACCACCTCTCTGTGGGTGGTACCATTCCCTGGACTGAGGTCCTGGACAGCATAATAGACAGAGCTGGCGAACATCAATATTCATTTCTCTCTGCTTTCTAACTATAATTGAATGTGACCAGCTGCCTTAAACTCCTCAAGTCTCTCCATGATGAACTGAGTTCCCTGAAAGCCAAATAAACACTTTCTCATTTTTTATTAAATATTTTATTTATGTTTTTATTTGCAATGATGAACTGAGTTCCCTGAAAGCCAAATAAACACTTTCTCCTTATTTTTTGTTAAATATTTTATTGATGTATTTATTTGCAAACAGAGAGAAGGGGGAGAGAAAAAAAGAGACAGAGAGAGAGGAGGGAGGGAATTAGCACACTAAAATCTCTTGCCAATGTAGACAAACTCCAGACATATGGGCACTTTGTGCATCTGGCTTTATGTGGGCATTGGGGAATTGAACCCGGACAATCAGACTTTGCAAGCAAGCACCTTCAACCCAAACCCTGAGCCATCTCTCCAGCCTTTCTCCTTATTGTTATTTTTTTTGGGGGGGGTGTATTTTGCTGCAGCAATGATAAAAAGAACTAATACAATCTGGAATTTAGAACTTTAAAAACTCCGCCAAGCAAGAAATTTGAAAATATGGGAAAATATAATGAAAAAAACCCCACCCATTTCTTATAGTTCACTGTGTAATGGAAACAAATATAAACACTCAGTACTGACCTACATAGAATCATGATTTCAGTATATTTAGGAAGGTCAGGAAACAGTAGTGTGTCTGTTTTATGCTGTGAGGCAGGGAAGGGAAAGATAGCAAACTCTTCTTCACTTCCCACAGCAGGAAGGCAATATTCCTAAAACAGCTAAATGAATAAACATAGCTGTGTTTTGGCAACATATGGAGATAAATACCAAATGGGAAACCTAAGAAGAGACTTGTGTTTATGTCTCTGGAGTGAGAAAAGTGTCAGATCAGGGGAGGTTTAAACAAAAGGCCATTGCTTTCCTTAACTTTGGCCAACTCTGACTTTTCAAGCTATGTACTTGCATAATTGCTGAGACTGGAATATGACATTAGGGATCAAATGAGCTAGTGATACAGAAATTTTGGGTTCCTTGTATGCCAGTGCACCAATAATTTAGGGTGTTCCTGGATCATTGTCCTATGAAATCTACAAACCAGAGGATTAGATTCAGGGTGATTTGATTAGAGCTGAAAGCTTTAGGAGGAAGAGGAGCTTGGGGACTTGAGCCTAAGCTCCCATCAGAGGAGAGCTCTTGCCCAGAGAGGCAAGAGGGGCCTGAGAAGCCCCATGAGAGAAGTTTCACCCAGAAAGCCAAGAGCGGAGTTGAGAAGCCCACTTTGAGACTGGGTTTTTATGGGAAGCGGCCACTTGGGAAAGACCAGGTCAGCAGATTACTATTAAGGCAGACCCAGATTTTACAGCTTTGCCAGTACTCTTAGGGAAGGATCAAAGGATTCTGTAGTCTAGGAAGGATGCAAACTTAATCTAGAAATCTCTCCTGGAGGCTGTGACAGCCAGGTTTCTGCAGGCTTAGTGACATTTCCTGCTTTTAGCCAAGGAATTTCTTAAAAAAATCACTTTCTGGTGTTCTGTTACCCTGACTGCCTAGTCAATTTCTGTCTCCTATCACAAGAACCAAGAGAATCACTGCTGAAAAAAACTACAGAAAAATCATAGTGCATGGTGCAGTAGGAAATGTTAGAATGAATCTTCTAGAAAAAAAAAAAATCAGTAAAATCCTCATAACCTGAACCAGAAATATGTCAGAACAGGAAACCTGAAATGAAAAATGAAACTGAAGCTATCATCACCTTATATCTTGCTAGGAAAGTACACTCTTTTTAAAAAAATATTGATTTATTTGCAAACAGAGAGATGCAGAGGAGAGACCGAGAGAATGGGTATGCCAGGGCCTTCAGCCACTGCAAACAGATTCCAGATTCATGTGGCACTCTGTGCATCTGGCCTTATGTGGGTACTGGGGAATTGAACTCGGGAAGTAAGGCTGTGCAGGCAAACATGTTATCCACTCTGCCACCTCTCCAGCTTGCAAGCACTTTCTTTACTCCTCCTCAGAGAACTGCGTCAGAATTTCAAGTGGGGATAGGAATTTGTGGCTTAACAACACCTGTCCCATGCAAGAATCAGATTTGAAACTTGCTTTATACAGCTGGTTCCCAATTTGAGGCTGCAGTAGAATCCCTTAAGCCTGTTAAAACAGATTGTTAGGACTGGAGATATGGTTCAGTCATTAAAGCCCCTTGCTTGTAAAACCTGACAGCCTGGGTTTATCTTTAAGTGAAGCCAGACCCAGAAAATGGTGTTTACTTATATGGTACCACACCTCCTCCTCAGCCATGTTTCTCAGTACACATAATATCTTTATACCACAGCCTGGGTTCTGAACACAAATGGCACCTTGCCACACGGTGCTAATGAATGCTGCCCGGTTATTGTATTTTTTGAAGTGCACTTGGCTTATTGCACATACAAAATTTCTTGCTTTCAAGAAAGACAATAGTTTCATTATGAGCAACAGAGGCATTAATCTTCCATAATAGAGCGCTTCTTGGGACCACATGAACTTGGGACAGAGTTAGATACACTGGCAGAGAGGTGTAGGAGGGAGTGAGTGGAATCTATGTGAGGGTTTAATAACTCTCCCCAAGCCCTCCTATGAAGAAGGCTAGTGACCAGGTCCTTTCCTGAGAGATGATGATGGTAAGGGTTGCTATGCTCACAGGAAATCTTTCCACAATCAGCCCTCCACTTTTCCTGCCACTTATCCTTGAATTCCATCCAGGCAGGAACACTTGTTTGGTGGGCTTTTGATGCAAGAGATCAGGAAGCGCAAACATCTATTTTTCTTTTGATTCTCATAGTTGGAGGCACAATTCTGTTTACTGCCATCATTTGCCCAATTGTAATATCTTTCAGGCACAGGGCGAGTTTCAGTTAATGGCCAGCCAACATAAAATTATGATGATGTTGAATTTTTACCAGGGTTCACTTGACAACCTCTCTGATGTGGCTTGCTTATCTGGAAAGGGTCAATAGTAAGAAAGGAAGGCAAAGGGAAGCCTGGCAAGTGAGTGAGGCTTTAATGATTCCTCACATGGCACGGTGTTGAAGATAGTCAAAACCAGCCAAGAGCAACTGGATCCATCAGTGATCTCAGAATTGCTGGTGGACCAAAAGAAATATGCTATGTAAGTCTTAGTGCAAATGTGAGTTCTCAGCCTTTCGTGGAGGGGAACTGTTTCCTACACAAAAAGGGAAGCTGAACCTTTTTGTGTTGTTATTGTTGTTTTTTTTTTTGTTTTGGTTTTTTTTGAGGTAGGGTCTTGCTCTAGCCCAGACTGACCTGGAACTCACTATGTAGTCTCTCAGGGTAGCCTTGAGCTCAAGGTGATCCTCCTACTTCTGCCTCACAAGTACTGGGATTAAAATTGTGCACCACCACTCCTTACTGGAAATTGTACTTTCTAAATAGTATAAGGAAGGCCATTGATCAAACCCTGTTCACCCCATCACTGCTTATTAACAATTTTTTTCCTTCTTTGAGAATTGATCTGGGAGACATTTCATATGTATTGATGTTGCAGCTTGCATTGTGAATTACTTTGGTGTCAATTTTTTTTCCACTGGTTCAACGTACATTTAATGCCAGCTATTTTGTTTGTCAAACAACGCTATCTTTTCTGTCATGGCGGAGTTTGGTGGCTTAATACTGTTTAGACACTTCACTGTTACCTCTGCAGTTAAGCGATCTCCAGTCACAATTGACAAAGTGCCTGCCGTTTAATAGCATCTTAAATAGAGGCAAAGCTATGCTAATGGGGTTTTGACTTGATTATTTTGCTTATCCTGCAAGTGGGGAGAGAACTTTTTCAAAGAACCACAGAATTGGATGTTTGTGGAGATGGGCCTCGGCAAGCATGCAAACTAGTAGAAAGCTTAATTTATGAGCTCTGCGAGCTCAAAGCTGCAGGAGTAATGGACTTAAAAATTGACTCCCTTACACATCAGTTCCATCAGCTCGTAACAGCGTGTAAAACATTGGAAGAAAAAGAAGCAATCTTTGAAGAAATAACATGGTGTGACACCAGACATGAACAGCTGCACCTGGCTTCCCAGTTTGACAGAGAACAGGAAAAAGCTAGCTGATTTAGACAGTGAAGTCAAGGGTCTGAGACCCAGAGGGAACCAGGACATGCCATCTCATCCTGGCAGAACTAGTGTCTATGTTTGACTCAGACCGCTGACCACAGCCTAGCATGCCATGACCTCAGCTGACCCAGATGTGGGCAGACTCTGGGATGCAACCTCCTGATTTATGAACCAGCCAGATTTCCCCTGCCCATATCCTTTTCCCTCCTCTTTCCGACCCTCTTGTTCTTGTCCACCTCTTGCTCTCTTGAGACCCTGTGTGATCTGCTCTCTGGCGTGGTGTGGCCTGGACTTCCTTCCCCCATGTCAGTTTCAGTCCATGTTGGCTGAGGATGGGAAACCCCGTTTCTTAATTCTAGCCTCTCTGTTCCTGTCTGCTTTACAATGTCCCCCTGGTTATATCTATCCACCAGGTGCATGTTTACACTCTGGATTTCACACGTGGGTAACTTTCCCCTCACTTTTCTCGAAGCTTCCTATGGCCTCTAAACCCACCAGGAGTGGATTTCCATTCTAGATCCACCATGGTTGAATCTTCCCCTTCACTTCCCGTCACTGGAAGGCGCATGGAGAATGCCTTGTGCATCACTTCTAAAGTTTCCTCCACTCGCTCCTAGATTTTACCTTCCAGCATTCACAACCCCCTCTGATCGTTCCTAGGAAGCCTGTTTGTCCATACATGCGACACAAGGTTCCAATCTCACTTCTTTTCAAAGGCTTTCTAATTTCTCTCTAAGTCTCAGTTTCTCTAGCTCTTCAGGTAGTCCATAGCTTTACTCAACTTTTTCTCTAAAATTTCAGACTCTCTTATGTTTTCCACATAAAGCATGTTCTGGCCTTTCTTTCCAGGTCCCAATTCCATTTAAATAAACTCCACAAGTTGTGATTTTTTTCCCTAAATAGACTCAATAATTCATAATTTGTCCTTCTTGGAGCTGTCTTTATTATTCTTCATTCAAGATTTGGAAAGAACCTAAAACTTGGCGTTTGTAGATTTGGGAGACTCCCCTAGGCCCCCAAAATCCTGTATCAATTTCACCTCAGATGCAAAAATAAAACAACAACAAAGTATCATATGTTTAGTGGCATATTATTCCTGGTATTGGTAAACTATTAAACAGTAAATAAATGTCCAATTTGGCTTCACAAAAATAGATAAAGTATACTTAACACATCATTAAAACCTCGGTATTGTTTGATAATGTGATTCTTGCTCTGCAGAGAAAATGTTATTTTCTCAACTTCATTTCCCCGATCTTCTTATTTTGATCCCTGAAAAAGATAAGTGTTCAAGACTGTCCCTTGGTGTCAAAACAAATCCAAACCACTAGATGGTATTTCAACATCACCTGACCCTTAGGTGTCATTTGAAGTAATTGCCCACTAACCCAGTATTTCAGCATCTTTACCCAGAAGGATATTAACTTTTATCACCCAGTTACTCTTGATTTCAGGGTTCTAATCAGTTCCTTCTCACTGATAAATTGGGATATGTGTATAAACTGATTCTAGAAAAAGAAAAAGACATTTCAGCAGGTCCATATATGTAATTGTTACCAAAAAAGAAATCAGTTTAATAGTAGATGTTTCACTAAGGAGATAAAAATCTACATAGATATCTAAAATATTCATAAGTATGAAAATATGCTCCATTAAAATGAGAAAATAATTACAGCCTGGGCATATCTAGTTTGAAACTATTTTAAAAGGTCACTTATGTCTGCTTTTTTCTCCATTAGTCACATGTATTTAATCTGAGTACAAAGGCCATAAATGGAATACTAATAATTAATTCACTAAACATGCTTGCCATTTTCTGATCGCTAAAGATTTTATAGCTTAGCTCAGAGTTCTTAAGTATGTATTACCCTCAAGCAATTCTTTTTGCCTAAAATAAAGTTTTATAGATTAAGCATTAAAGAGACAACTTTTCCTAGTCCAGAATTAGCAATTATCTCCATTTGTTTGTGGGAAGATACTTACAAGTAAGAGTCCAGCCTCTATTCAACTGAGCTCCAAGCATAGGAAGCAGTTTGCATCAGAAAAACAGTAAGGCTTTTGAAAAGGAAAACCACAGAAATTAAACAACAAAAACTCAAGCCTATTAGAAAGATTCTCTCCTTCTTTCCTTTATTTCTTTTCTTACTTTTTCTCCCACTCCTGACATTCACTAGGCCTTGGGTCTCTGTTAAGACTGGCAAAAATGAACATGTCAGCTTTCATTGCAAATCATTGCCCAGCTGAAATGGGGTTTTGAAGCCTCATTAATAATGACATCAAGCTCTTTCTCTTGGTTTGTTTATGGACACGTCCTTCTCTGTTCCACACTCATTTCTTCATGTGACTGCAGTTCTAATATATATAGTGAATATGTTTTTATCTGTCACTTCGAATTTCAGAAATACAAGATAGATAGCAAAAGCTTTTGCCCAAATACCAAGAAACCTCTCCCACCAAGGAACAAAGAAAAAGGGAAAGGAGGAAGAAAGGAAAGGAGAAGTGAAAATTTTGAATCTATAAATGAAGTATTGGAAGCAACACTTCCAAATGACTGATTTGATAATCACAAAGCAATAAATTACTAACTTGGTCCAGTGGTTTATTTACTGACCACTTTTATGCATCATAATGTGTGATTCAGAAGCCACGACAAAGTTAAAGTTCTAAATTATAGGATTCTGAGAATCTGCTCTCACAATGATATAGGAATTTTGGGTTCCTTGTAAGCCAATACACCAATAATTTGGGCTATTCCCAGACCCTTGTCCTATGAATGCAAGGAATGAAATCCACAGACCAAAGGAATAGATTCAGAAAGATTTTATTAGAGCTTCAAGACTTGGGAGGATGAAGCGAAGGGGGCCTTAAGCCTAGAGCACAAGTGAAGGAAGCAAGGAGGAGCTCCTGCCCAGGCAGGCAAGCAAGAGGGGGTTGAGAAGCCCACCTGGAGACTCAGATCTGGGTTTTTATGGGGAGCAGTTATATGAGAAAGACCAGGTCAGCAGGTTACTATTGACAGAGACCAGACTTTACAGCTTTGCCAGTGATCTTGGTAAAGATCAGAGTTTCTGTCCTCCAGGAAGTGTGCAAACTTAATCTGGAAATCTCTCCTGAGGGTGTGACCCACTCACTTTTGGGGTTCTGTCTCCTATAACTATCAAGAAGGCCCACAGTACTCACAAGACTCAGATAGGAATAGTTTTAGCATCACCCAGTAACAATTAGCTTCTTACGATAGTCTGTGGTTATTGTGGTTTGCTTTCTACCTCCCTCATCGACATTGGTCTGCTGTTTTCATAACCGGCTCATATGTGGCATTTATATCTCACAGGTTCAGGTGCCAGTCTGTCACTATTGCCTCTAGGTAGACATACACATTTGAGGCAACTGTTCTTTATAATTTCCATGGCAGCCTGTGATTGATGGAATGCCAAAGGTGGAAAATGTCACGAAAACTCAGTCCAGGTGTTTTGTGATTTATTTTATTTTATTTTATTATTTTTTTTTTATGATCTTGGCTTTCAAGGGCAAAGAGTCAGCTTCCTAGTCAGGCTACTTCTGAGTTCCTAGAGAAGCCAGTGTTTTTATTATTATTATTATTATTATTATTATTATTATATAAATTTTTTATGATCTTGGTTTTCAAGGGTAAAGTGTCAGCTTCCTAGTCAGGCTTCTTTCTGAATTCATAGAAAAGCCAGTGTGAGAAAGTGCCAGACCCCTTCTTCTCCATAAAGCCTCCTTTCAGTGAGGTTCACAGAGACTCAGCATTGGTAGCCATCACGAGGAGATCTTGAAGTCCTGAAAGATTGCACAGCTCTCTCTAGAAGTAAGTCTGGACTGTGTGACACATTCCTACAGCCAGCCACCTTTCAAATGGCCTGTGAGTATGGCCCTGAACAACTTGAGACCTGGGTTGTTTTTAATGCTACTTGCATCAATCACTTATCCATCATCTAATACCCAAAGTGGCACCCAGGTGTGTGATTCTTAGAACTACTCTGCCAGTTAACTCCCCAGTGGAATTTGCTTGCTTTTGTTGTAAAGTCTCAGATGAGTTGAATGTATTTTCAATACTAACACAAGACACATTTGGTCTTGCTTCAGGGCTCACTTCCCTATGTGAAGCTATTTGTTCTGTCTTTGTGGTGTTTTGCTTCGGTTTATTGAGGTATAACAAATTATATATATATATATATATATATATATATATATATATATATGAAAAAGCACCTTGGAGATATATATATATATATATATATATATCTCCAAGGTGCTTTTTCATATATGTAGACACTGATGTGATCACCACCATCAAGCTAAATTCAATGCCTCAGATGGTTAATGTTTCCTAGAGATGGGTCAGAGCGATTAAGACACAATCTCTTAGAAATTTCAGGTATCTAATACATTATTTACCAGTTACCATGCTGCACGTTAACATCTAGAAATTGTTTTATAGCAAATGTTATTTGGGACTGAAGAGATGGCTTAGCGGTTAAGGTGCTTGTCCTCAACGCAGAAGGACCTGAGTTTGATTCCCGAGTGCCCATGTAAAGCCAGATACACAAGAGGGTGCATGTGTCTGGAGTTCATTTGCAGTGGCTGGAGGCCCTGGCATTCTCATTCTCTCTCTCTCTCTCTCTCTCTCTCTCTCTCTCTCTCTCTCTCTCTCTCTCTCTCTCTCTCTCAAATAAATTAAATATTTTTAAATGTTTTTTTTTACCCAAATCCCCTAATTTACTTGAAGACTGCCCATTCACTTTCTTTCTATGAATTAACCTTCTTTGGAGTCCACATATAAGTAAGATGGGGAAGCTGAAAAAGCCATCCTCAAATTCACATGTAACCTCAAGGTACTCCAAATATTCAAAGTGCTGTTGAGAAAGAACTCTGGAAACATCATACCACCTGGTTTCAAAGTATATTAGCAAGCAATAGTAATCCAGCCAACATCAAAACAGACACTTATTAATGATACAGAATGGAGAGTCCAAGAAATTATACTCAATTGATCTTCAATCAAGGGTCCCAGTGAAGAAAGGAGAGTCACATCAAGACAAAGCGGTAGGAAAACTTCAGATTCACATAGAAAAGAAAGGATTGGATTCTTATCTCACACCATTCCCCAAAATCAATTCAAAATGGATTAGAATTGAATAGAACACTGAAATAATCAAAGTCCTAGAAGACAATGCAGGATAAAATTAGTGTGCTTCCATGGATATGATTGCTAAGCCTGAGCAACAATGTGAGGAAGAGCAAGAGAGTACCACACACACCCAAGCCTGCTCAGCAAAGGAAAACAGTTGTTTTCAGCACAAGGAAACAGCTAGCTAGGGAATAGGAGACCATCTTCAACTGTACATTTGAAGTTGGTAAAATGTACAAGGAGTGCTCTCAATTCACAAACAGAAACAAAACAAAGCCAATGACCCAATATTAAAAATAAGTGAGGCTGGAGAGACAGTTCAGAGAATTTACTGCCATGGATTCACTGGGCATGGTGCTGAATGCCTGTAATCCTAGTACCCATGTGAGCACTGGGCATGGTGCTGAGTGCCTGTAATCCTAGTACCCATGTGAGCACTGGGCATGATGCTGAATGTCTATAATCCTAGTACCTATGTAAGTGTCCTTCCTTCTGTTTTCCTCTGGGGACGATGTGAGTGCCTGGCTGCAGACTGTAGCTGAGGGTCGTCGTCCACAGCATTTGGTCTGTGGCCGAACTGGAAGGAAGCAGGGTGGTTCCACAGAGCTGGGCACGCAAGCAGGGTGTAAGCAAGTGAAATATGAGAGAAAACTCTTGGGACACAGGCATGAGCAGATGTGTGTCCTGTGTCGTTTATTGAATGTGGAGAGGTTATATTTATAGAGAAAAGAAGCCAGAAGGACTAGGGGCAGGGGAGCGCAAGGTCAGGCAGGGTGGTGAGTGCAGACAACCTGTGAATGCCTAATTTGCATAAATTGAGGGGTTTGTTCAGCCCTGCGCTGTGGTAAATAAATGGTTCCAGACATGGATTCGATGGTGATGGCTACAGAGAAGTTTGTCACCTGGGTCTGTCACCTATTGTTAGCACTGCTGGGGTGAGAACGCTGGATTCACTGTGGCTTAGTACTGTGGCTTGCTTAGGGAGCCAGGAGTTTTAGGGTTAAGGGTGGAAGTGGCGAAACTCCTACCAGAGATAGATAACCCAGGGTTTCAGCTTGTCTCAACTTCCCTTAACCCTATGTCCTCCATGCCCCATTTAACAAAGTCCAATAGACTGGAAATGGTGATGAGTGCCTAATATGCCTAGTACCCATGTCAATGTTGGGCATGGAGGTGAGCACCTGTAATTCCAGTCCTGGGAGGTGAATATTGATAAATCCCTGGTGCACACAAGCAGCCACTCTCACTTAATTGGCTAGCTCCAGGCCAATGAAAGATTCTGTCTCAAATAAGAGTGGATGGCATATCTGAGGGTAACACTCAAGATTAACCTTGTTCCTTATTCTCCAGCCTCCACATACACGCATACACATGCGTGAAGATGACCAGATATCTCAAACTCATGTGCATCTACACACTTGCAAATATGCACACACACCGAATGCATACACATGTTTAAATAAAATAATAAAATGTAAATGTCCAAGTGACTGGAATCTCTGCTTTTCCAAGGGAAGCATACAGATTTCACACTGACATGTGGGAAAGTGCTCAATGTCACTAATCCACAGGGTAATGGAAATCAAATTCCCCATGAGATCTCTCCTCATATTGGGCTTTTAGAAGACGGTTACATGAGGGAATGGGGGACACAGCTCAGTGGCTGAAAGGATGCTTGCTTGCAAAGCCTGCTTATCCTCATTCAATTCCCCAGTATCCACATAAAGCCAGATGCACAAAGTGGCACATGCATCTGGAGGGGTTCATTTACAATGGAAAAAGGCCCTGGCATGTCTGTGCCTATATTTCCTCTCTATAAGCCTCTTTCTCTCTCCAAATAAATTAATAAATAGAATTTAAAAAATAAAACAATTAAATAATTTGAAAAATATTGTCCAAAACATAAAGGAGAAAGACCTCTCACATACTGATGATGGGGTTGTAAACTGGCATGGCCATTATGGTAACTGATATGGGGACTCCTTCAGACACAGAACACAAAAATTACCATATGACCTAGAGACCTAACTACTGAGATGGTACCCAAAGGTACTGAAATCAGTGTCTTAAGTGAGAAGTGTAAACTCTCACATACACTGAAGCATTAGTTTTTGCAATCAACATTTGAAAACAACCTAAGTATCCATTCACAGATTCATAAATTAAGAAAATGTGGTATAGAATCTATGGTGGTTAGTTCCACATTACTGATGAATACATTCACAATGAATAACCAAACAAGACAAAGTTTATGCGAAAAAGGGATTTATTTTTTAAACGTATGCAGCCTATCAGGAAGTTGGATGGACTGCTGTATCAACACTCTATCCATCTAGTCAGTGACCTAAAACAATGTACTGGCAGAGCTTAATATACCAGTGTGAGAGTCAGCCATTCAGTAAATTGTAATCTCACTTCCTAGGAAGTCCTGCCATGGGGTGCTGTGGGATCCTGTGGGATCTGACTATCCAAATATCTTCCTTTTGTTCCTTCTCCTTCTTCCTCTTTCTCTCTCACCATTTGACCCTTTTCTCTTCCTCTTCTTCTTCCTCCGCCTCTTTCTCCTCCTCCTCTTTCTCTTCCTCCTTCTCCTGTTCCTCCTACTCTTTCTCCTCCTCCTTTTCTTTCTCCTCCTGCTTCTTTCTTGGGTTTTTAAGACAAGATCTCATGTATTACAGGTTGGCTTCAAACTTGCTATATAGTTGTGGTTGACTTTGAATTTATGATCCTCTTTCCTCTACTCGCAAGACCCGAGATTACAGGGATTGACCACTCTGTCTAATGACCACTGTCCCCAGAAAATAGGCCTATGCTGAACATATACCACTGAATACAGAAGCCAACATCATTTTACCAAACTTCTTAGGTGTGGGGGTTTAAATTAGATGTCCCCCACAAACTCATGTGTTCTGAATGCTTGGTCCCCAGCTTTATGGTAATTTGGGAGTTGGAGCCTTGCTGGAGGAGGTGTGTTGTTGGGGGCAGGCTTATGGGGTTCTAGCCAGCTTCCCCTTGCCAGTGTTTGGCACGCTCTCCTGCTGCTGTTGTCCACTTGATGTTGGCCAGGAGGTGATGTCCAGCCTCTGCTCATGCCATGTTTTCCCCTTGAGTCTTTAAGCCAAAATAAACCCTTTCTTCCAATCAGGTGCTTTTAGTTGAGTGCTTTATGCCAGCAATGTGAAGGTAACTATGACATTAGACATTGTTAAAATCTTTTCCAACTTATCCTGGGCAATACTCACTAACAGTTTTCTTCTTGAGCTTTATTTTTAAGATTCATGACTGAAGACATGTATCTTTGATATGGGAGGGAGGTGGGCTATCTCTCCTTACATGTGTAAACTCAATCCTTTCTGTAGAATCATTCCTCTCAAGAGCTGAAGGAAATGGGAAGAGGATTGTGAAAGACATGTTTTGGCATGGGGGAAATCTCCACATGACTTATACATAACAGCTATCAAGGAAGCACATAAAAGCAAGTTTTTTCTTTTTTCTCTGAATGTCAACCAGCTGCTTCTTCCTCAGCCCAATTTGTCTGTCCAAATCACTACCCACTGATGCTTCATTCCTCCATTTGAACACAACCCCTGGCTCTGTGTTCCAACTACCATCTTGTTCAGTCTCTTGGGTGCTGCACTGTATTGGGGCCTGTCTGTTTTAGTTACTGCTCTTCAGGAATCCTCTCCTGACATTTTCTCAGCAGATCAAAGTACCAATGACCCGAAGCATATGCTAAAAATTACCACCTGCATCTCACTCCTCATCTCTTAACCAAATCAACAATAAGAGACACAGAACGGAAACCCAACTCTGAAGTTCAACATCATCTCCGTGGAGCCTGGAGGCTTATCACACTTTTCTCTCCCATACAAAAGACAAGGTGTGATAGTTTTGAGTAAATGTCCCCTAATAGAATTTATTGTAATTGTGAATTGTCTTCAGCCTTCTGGCTGGAGGAAGTGTCACTTTGGCCTGGCCTCCTGGGGTCATGACACCTTTTCTAAATTGGATGTAAAATACTAGGGATAGATATGCAAAAGAAAAATCGGAACCCCAGTCTGCATTTTTGTTGAGTTACAACGTGCTTGCTTGCTTAAGGTGCTGGTGGTGGGTTTCTGTCTCTACTTGCTTCTGTGAAAGGAAGCCAGCCTTTTTCCTTAACTTCCCCTGGGTCTGTTACTTCAATAAATACTTTCCTCCCCAAAATTGTGCCTGGTTTGGAGATTCATCCCAGCAATGTGTGACTGACTACAACACAAGGTTTTCAGGGTTAACTTATGATAGTTTACCCTATGAAAATGGATGGGGTGGTTTCTTTTATGTTTGGTTCAAAGCTGCTGAAGGATAAGCAGGAGTTCTGCCCAATCTTTTGTTCTTGTTGGGTGATTTTTTTTTTATCAATTTATACATTGCTCAGGTGGAAAGTGAGAGACTTTGTTTAAACTCATTGAGCAAAGACAGTTCACTGAACATAGCCAGTCATCAAGAATGAAATGCAGTTGGTACAGGGTATTGGAGTTCAGGAAAGAGTTCTTTAACCCCAAACCCTGAGTTCTTGTCTTCTTTACTCAAATAATTAAATAAAACAAGACTGAAAAAGATAATTATTAAGTTATTATATTTATTCAAAAGTCAGGAGAAGAACGATGGAGTATGTGGATCAAGGAAGGAAGAATAAGAGCACCCATATGGTCTGAGAACCCATGAGGTGGAAAAAACATATCAAGAGAAGCAAAAGAGAAAGTTGGGGGCTAGGAATTTTCTGCCCTCATCTTAGCTGGTCTGGCTGAAAGGAGGGAGAAACTCCTCAGAACCTGGAGAGCAACAAGAGGAGAGAGACCTCCCCTGGTAAGAGTACTTTACAACCTCATGGTGGTGAGTCTTTTCTCCTGCCTCAGGTTGTGGGACTTTAAGAGAGAGACCCCACACAATGCTGCCAAGCTCCTCCTTAACCCACTACAGTGGGAGCTTTGCCTTGCCTCCCACAGGATAAAATGGGTATTTTTGTAGGTATTCTTGTTTTATTTATTTTTTATTCTTAAACATGTATGTACTTTTTTCTGGAGAGTTGTTTTGATTCCACACCCCAATACCCTAACAGCAGTTAGGGTTATTTCTTCAGAGGGGGGATTGTGACAGTTTCAGGCAGGCTCCATAGACCCCTACCCCTTGAGTGGAAGGTTTCTAGCTAGAGCTCAAACCTAGGTGCTAAAACTGATTGGTCAGGTATGAACCAAATGCCTGTCTCTCTGCTGGCCTGAGTCAGGAAATACCCACTAAACAGATAATTCTGTTTTTTCTTTCCTCACATGGTCCAGCAGAAGGACATCGGTAAGGGCCCTTCACCACAGCGTAATGGCCGTGGTAAGGGGTGGATTTTTCTTCCATATGAAGCTTTCTTTTCATGATATTTTCTTTTCCTATTTGTTTAGCTAAACAACATAGATTTTGCTAAAACCTCTCCCACGTGTTCTCTCCTCACTGGTTTTGATAGTCATATTTAAAAATGAAAATGAGTCTACTTCCATACTTCAGTTATAGCCTAAACTATTCCTTCCAAAATAAATAAACTCAAAGGACAGACAAAATAGACTAAAGGTTATACCATTCTTTAATTAGATATGCTTTACTAGTCAATTATGGATGTCAACATAGATATATCTATCCTACAGGATAGGGTTAATACAAATTCCTTTCTGAGTGTTCTAACTACCTATGTAAAGGCCAAATCCATTGGAGCCATGGAAAAAATAGACAAATATTTTTCCTCTGCTCCCATATCATGTGGCCACAGGAGATAGAGCGACACTCCTTAACAGGAAAATCACCACTGAGGACAAAATTTTCACACTGAATCTCTGGTAGCCTGCCTTTCTGGTCAAGAAAGACACAGAGACCAGAAACAAAATCAATCTAAAACAGGAGAGTCACAGTGAGGACAAACCAGTCCTCCAGGTCCCCCCCCCCCCCCGCCCCCAAGTTACAACCCACCCAAAAGCTGAGAGAAGGCTCTGATATGCTCAAGATACCATCAAATGCCCATATCAATACATCAACTGATGGCAGGCACTATAAACTAAAGACAAAGTGAGAAGTCAAGAGTAAACTGAAATTCTCCAATTTACCTTTCTGCTTTCCTTTAAGTAGGAAGATATATTCAAAGCCCAAGTCATATGAAAAGAAGTTGAAACTGAAGATTTTCTCTTCTATTCTATGGATACCATCACCAATTGTCTAGTAATTGTCTCAATTGCTAGTAGCCTATATACTCAAAATATTTTTTTGAGGTAGGGTTTTGCTCTAGCCCAGGCTGACCTGGGATTCACTATATAGTCTCAGGGTGGCCTCAAACTCATGGCATCTTCCTACCTCTGCCTCCTGAGTGCTGGGATTAAAGGTGTGCACCACCACACATGGCTTTCACAATACATTTTTGCCCACTCCCAGATATTAAAAGCCATTTACTTAGAAATCTCATTCTTTTCTTTTTTTATATTGTCCCATCTGTGACCTATAAATCTTAGGATCATCTAGTAAAATGTCTTTTCCTAGTGAAGGCAGCTGATATATTAAGCTTGACTAATATTTATGGATCTCTGACTATATACACTAGGAATTATTGTAGGCATTTGGTAGTGGTAAGGAATAAAACATACAATGGCCCCTACCTGCGCATAGATCACAATTCAGTCATACAGGAAAAGTGATGAATAACAGAGATAAACTATAATCAAGAGAAATGATAAACTGATAAATAATGCAGGGTGACAGAAAAAAAAATCCCAAGGTAGAAGAAATGAGTAATAAAACATTGTGGAGGCACACTCTTAAGGAGATAGCGTATCGTCCCTTTCAACTTAGAACTTAGCACCTCTTATTGGTACCCATCATTTTTTTTTCAATTTTCCTATCAAAATTTTTATGTGAAAGTTTAGCATTGTAACTAAGCTCTTCCTCCCCCTCCCCCAGCCAGAATGGGTATCCAATCCTTGGTTCACTAAATATTAACTACAAACTCAGGCCAAGGTATTGAAACTACACCTTAGTTTCTTTCATTCTACATTAAATTGTAATTTAATTTAATTTAATTTTTTTGAGGTAGGGTCTCGCTCTAGCCCAGGCTGACCTGGAATTCACTATGTAGTCTCAGGCTGGCCTCGAACTTTTGGCATTCTCCTACCTCTGCCTCCCCATTCTGGGACTAAAGGCGTGACTACCAAGCCCGGCCTTTTTTTCTTTTTTTTTCCTGAGAGAGAAAGAGGCAAATAGAGAAAGAAAGTGAGTATGGGCATACCAGGGCCTCCTGCTACTGCAAATGAACTCCAGACAGATGTACTTTGTGCATCTGGCTTTACATGGGTACTGGGGAACTGATCCCTGGTTGTCAGGCTTTATTGGCAAGTGCCTTGAACCACTGAGCCACATTTCCAGTGCAACTTTTTTTTAAGTAAAGCAAAAATTTTAATATCACTCAAAACAACACATAGATATATTAGGAGCTATAACGTGGTGACCCGCATTGCTTTTCTGCACACAAAGAAAAGCAAATACTTTAGTAAAATTATTTGCACACCAGCCTTTTCCTCCTCAGGCAGACCTGCCCTCCTGAGACAGATCTCTCAGATCTCTCTCTCTCTCTCTCTCTCTCTCTCTCTCTCTCTCTCTCTCTCTCTCTCTCTCTCTCTCTCTCTCTCTCTCTTTCTCTCTGTCTTTCACAACTCTCTCACAACTGTGTCAAGCAGAACCAGGAATCCTGAACTAACCCAGATTGTACTCTTTGGGATTCTAGCTCTATATCTGGGCTTTAGATTTCTTAATCAGCAAGAGGAGAACTTTCAAATGAATAGTTAACAAACTGATAACAAAGTAAAGCAATGTATTAAAAACCTGTAGTGCTCAATAAATATCTTGAGTAAAGTTAGCGATTACAATGGGGTTGTTTTCCCGATAAGCAGCCAAGGTGTGTTCACTATGGAGAAAAGAGGATTAGACAGAGATATTCTCTTCAACCTGTCTGGGGCGACAATGCTGTTTTTGCTTCTCTAAGATAAGACTTTAAAGGGGATCCTTTGTGGCAGTGTGTGTATATAAAGTTTCCTTGTAACTTTCCATAAAGAGAAAAGGAACAGGATGGAAACCCCCTGCCAAAGCACTTTTTTCCTAAAGCCAAGGTTAGATACCCAGAGCCCCAGGGAGCTGACCTTCCTAGTGTGGTTTTCAAAGAGGTTTCTATATGGCCATGTTCTTTATAACATCATAAAGGAGGGTGGCATTTCCTGGACAATGGAATTCAGTCCTTGTTGTCTCTTCCACTTCTGTTCAGCTAGCCCAGATTTCTTCTGTGTCTGCAGCCCACATGCTGCCTCAAGTCTTGCCAAGTGCATGGATGTCTCCAGATGGACATTCAAGATCCTGTCGGCTGTGATTGTTATTATGGGATTGTTGCTGCTGGAAAGTCTATAGGAGATATCTTTATATGTGAAAGTTAATAACTATCACATTCTCAGAGGAGTCACAGCTGTACAACATGTCCTATGATGGACCAAAGCTTAGAGCACAAGTAACTTTGTCATTGTAGGCAAGGCAAAAATTCTTGACTAAGTAAAGATATGAATCATGAAAAAAAATCCAGAAAAAACACATAAACAAACAAGCAAACAACAAAAAAAAACAAACCTCACTATCGGATACGGTATCACTAAAAATTCATTTTTTATAGAAGTAAAAAAGCAATTTGTAAAATTTTATTCTTTAAGCTTTCATATAACTCTTGTATGTGGAGAGACTACAATTTAATAGCATTCTTGGAATATTGATGTCTCCATGTAGACATATCATTATGTGTGGTGGATATCTGACAGTATTCATCCATTTGTAAGTCTGTTTTAAAACCTGTCTGGATCACACCTTCTAATAAAGCCGATGACACTTTCACTTTTTCACTTTCTTCTACACACACATAATGGAGGGTTTTATTTCCCTGACCCTTTTGAGGCAGGCTATGGGGTTGGTCTGAGCTAAAGAATACAAAAATGACATGTACCACTCTTGGCTTTTAAGAGACAGTGGAATATTGTCCTGTTCTCTCACCTCATCTCAGTGATCTTGTGACAGTTAACTACTTCAGGCAAGTTCCATAGATTCCCAAATTTGACCCCTCCTCTTGAGTTGGGGGTGTCTCTAACTAGAGTTCAAACCTGATCCTAAAATTCATTGGTCAAAGATAGATCAACCAGCTATCTCTCTGCTCACCTGAGACAGGGAATACTCACTGAACAGAAAATTCTGCCTCTTCTTCCCTCACATGGCCTAGCAGAAGAACATTAGGAAAGAACTCCCAGCCTGTGGTGAGGGGCTGGGTTTCTTTCCCATATGAACCTTTCCTTCTCGTGATCTGTTCTTTTCCTACTTGTTTAGCTGAACAGCATAGATTTTGTTAAAACCTCTCCCACATGCTCTGTCCACACTGGTGGCTGGAGATCTCTGTAACATTCATTTTCCTTTAAATAAAGTCTCCCACTCTACCTTATCCTCTAGTGGTCTATAATTTTAATTCTTTAACTTTATAGACAAGAATTCAGGTATTCCTTAAATTCTGAGGTGCATTGGAATTTGCTGGGTATTGTCTAAATTCTAATCCCCAGCTCTGCTTCTACAAGATCAGAGCTATAGGTGATAGAAATTCCTTCACCCTCACCTCCTAGATATGAAGAATGACTTCCATCCATAAGCATGGACAGTGGGAGTGACAGGTGGGCTTCTGCCTTTGGTCCCTAAGATGTGAGGGTTGATTATGTTCACAATGCAGTGTGACTATTCATGGATTTAGGGACTTCATAACTTTAAAAGACTAATTTTAAGCCAGATATGGTGAAGCATACTTGTAGCACCATTATTTTGGGATGCATAGGAGGAAGAGTGTATTTGAGAGGCAGGCCTGGGTTTAGGGACTATATAGTAATACCCTGCTTCAAAAAGAAAGAAAGAAAGAAAGAAAGAAAGAAAGAAAGAAAGAAAGAAAGAAAGAAAGAAAGAAAGAAAGAAAGAAAGAAAGAAAGAAAGAAAGAAAGAAAGAAAGAAAGAAAGGAAGGAAGGAAGGAAGGAAGGGGGGAGGGAGGAAGGAAGGAAGGGGGGAGGGAGGGAGGGAAGGAGGGAAGGAAGGAAGGAAGGAAGGAAGGAAGGAAAGAGAAAAAGATGGATTTTTTTATTTTAAAGCACTGTAATTTAAAGGATGGTGGGTAGCAAATATTTCACAGTAGAACATCTTCAATAAGACAGATGAAAGCAGGTCTAGAGGTTTTCAATTCTCAATAGTTTGGAAGTACCACAGACAAGGAAAGAAAGCCCCCCTCCCCCTAGAGCCAGGAATTAAGGTCATCCCTCTATCTATCATATCATATCTAGTTATGCTTCAACCAAACATAGCTGTCTCAACAGTAGCAATTCTTCTTAATTCTTTTAACAATCCTTAACGAAGAATAAGCGCGAAGGGAAAGTGACTCTTCCATGAAGAGGTAACCAGTGCCCAGTGTGGATGCTACCCTTGGGGAAGACAGAAATCAATGGGTGTGAGTCTGTTTCCAAGTTCCTTGAGGTGAGGCCACACCTGGTAGTGAAATTCATAGAATAAAATCCAGCTAGTCTTGAAGCTCCACACTCTGCAAGGTGAATCCATGGTGTCTGGAGCTTATATCAAGTAGATAACTTTTCATAGGCAAAGGGACAGAGGAGAACGGTTGAGTTGGTGAGATTTTTCAATAGTAATGTTATAGAAGTTCCCCATGACAAGAGACAAAGCCGTGACAGCAAGAGAAGAGTGGAGTTTCACTTATTATTATTATTATTATTATTATTATTATTATTATTATTGTTACTACTACTACTACTACTACTACTACTACTACAAATTTAGGAATTTAGGGATTTATGCCAGCAGGCCAAGCATTGAAAAGGCCTTGGGCCTGACCCCTGGTTGACAAAGGGGTTTTATAGTAGGGGCAGAAGTGTGTATGTGACATTAGACATGCAAATTAACAAGAACAAGGAAGCAGATGCCTACACCTAGCAACTTACACCTTTACAAAGGGTTCTGGTGGAGCTCAGATAATCCTCTCCACGTATTCTCTGGTCTCCTTTTCTCCTCTATGTTCCTTATCACAGTTAAAGCAGTTGCTTCTTTGCCTCACTGAATTTCAAAGCTCTGGGAGTTTCTCACCTCATGCTATGTGACTGGCCATCTGTGGCCTTCAGAATGTAACAATGAATAAGGGGGAGGACAGTAAGCTCACGCTCATATTCTTGTAGTTTGCTCTAACAGTAATAATACCATGTATTTATAATTTAAAATTTTAATCTCATTTACTAAATTTTTGAATTTTGAGAGGAAATCATTCAGTCAAAAACTCCATCTCATTGGCTGGTCGTGGTAGCACATACCTTTAATCCCAGCACTCAGGAGGCAGAGGTTGGAGGATCACTGTGAGTTCAAGGCCAGCCTGGGACTACAGAATGAGTTCCAGGTCAGCCTGGGTTTGAGTGAAACCCTACTTTGAAAAACAAAACAAACAAACAAGCAAAGAAAAAAACTCCATGTCTTTGGCTTCATAAATCTAGGCTAAGAATGTTCACAAGGGTAAGGCCTTTAATTTAATAATCTCTCCTGCTAATTAAATAGTCAGTAGAAATCTTTTAATGACCTTTCTGACTTCCTCTCATCCTGTAGCTAGTCTGTGCCTTGTGGATATGGAAGAATGATTGTAAACTTCTCCAGCAGTCTTCAGTCAAAACGGGGCAATGAAAATTTTAAAGGGTGAACAGGTAGAGAATACTGTTTGAAAATTAATACTGACAGCATTAATGAAATCCTTTAATGTGATGATTAAAAAAGATCTCATGAAATCAAGTACAAGTGTAATTTAAAAATGCATTTTTAGCCCTGGGGAAATGAAGGTTAGGCAAATGATTTGAGCTTAAAACAACTTCCTTGAATTAATAATGGCTTACATTTTTGCAGAGATTTTAACTTTCTGAGGGCCTGTCTTAACTTCCACCTAATTGTATCCTTACAGTCTCCCTGTGAGGTAGTCACAGAGGGAATAACAATTCCCATTTGCTGCTAAAGAAACTGCTTTGCAAAGGGGTTATTAAAGGACTCGCTCAAGGCCAAGCAAATCATTGGGTAAGCTAGCACTGGAAACTATGTTATGCAACTCCAAACTCAGCCAGGCAGTAGTCTCCAATGGGCAATTGTGTCCCTTGCTCAGGAAAACTCATTCCTGCAAAGGAGATTGTGTTCCCTTCAAGGAGCCACCCCATAAAGTTAGAAAAAGGAAATTTATCGAGCTGGCTTAGAGGGAAACAGTAACTAATTATCCATTTTTAACAAATATATCCTAGGAAGATAATGCTTCCCACCTGATTTTTCAGGCAAAATATCAAGTAAGGACACTAATATGGGCCATCAAAGTATACTGTGTCAGAAGATAAGACGTAATGTGTTGGATTGTGGAGGACATCCTAATATATGCATTTCTGGATGTTAATCAAATGGCTTCAGTTGCATCTTCCAAGAAGATTTTAAAGTTTGGGTATGGTAGTTTGATTCAAGTGTCCCCTATAAACTCATGTGTTCTGAATGCTTGATCCCCAGCTGAAGGCAGTTTGGGAATTGGAACCTTGTTAGAGGTGTGTTGTTGGGGGTGGGCTTATGGGGTTCTAGCCTGCTTCCCCTTGCCAGTGTTGGGCACACTCTCCTGCTGCTGTTGTCCAACCGATGGTTGGCCAGGAGGTGATGTCCAGTCTCTGCTCATGCTGTTGTTTTCCCTGCCATCATGGAGCTTCCCCTCGAGTCTGGAAGCCAAAAGCCAAAATCAACCCTTTTCTTCCACAAGCTGCTTTTGGTTGGGTGCTTTCTACCAGCAAGGAGTTGACTGCAACAGTAGGCTTATTTTATAGGGAGTTAGCTAGGGGCATAGACCCAAAAGATCATATATGCTGGCCAGCTCTGGTGAAACTAAAACAATTCCAGGATGAACTTGAACCTGGTTCATCAGGATGGTGTTCAGGGACATCCCTCTATTTAATTTCCTGATTCTTCCTCCTTCTAGAAATTTTTCATGGGCTTTTGTCCCACTGGCAGGCCCATTCAGTGTCTGTGTTCTTCCTCCTGACCCACCAGCCACTCAGAATTCTCCATATACATTTAAATATAATAAGTTAAGCTCATCCCCACTCTATGCCTAATCTACATCTCCAAGGTTATAAGAAAACCCAAGCCAAGTCAACAAGATTAAAAGCTCAGGAACTCTCCCAAGTAGGGAATTTTCTGCTTTACTTTCTTTCCTAAAATGAATCTTTCTTAGCTTGCCCTTCTGCATGTTTGCACTTGTCAATTCTTTGCAAGTCACATGACAGTAAATTCAAGTGCTGCTAGCTTGAGGAGCTAGAGTGACCACTGAGTGTCTGATGCTCAAGCCCTAAATTATACCTATTCAGAAACAAGAGAGGCTCTGTCACTTTCAAAACCAGCAACAGAATGGTGTCAATTACAGTTAAAGTGGGTCTTCTCAAATGAACTAACCTAATCAAGATAATCACTTACCTGTATACCCATGGCAACTTTCCAGTGTGATTCTATGTCCTGTTGAGTTAGCAATCAATATAAACCATTACAAAGTTCCAAATGGCTACACCTGAAGTGACCAGAATTCTAAGAGATGACTTTCTATGAAGGAAATTGTCAAAAGATATTGATCTCTTATTCTAAAGGCCTAGAATAATTGGAAAGCAAAAAAAGACTCATGTTTGTCTCATCTCTTTGCACCATTGGAATTTACAAGGAACCAGTCAATTCTGATTCCCTGGTACATATCTGTAAAAAATATATTATTATATTGTATAAGCAGCATTTGAAGAGGGTATCTTATAGAATAATAACCATAAGGCAGTTTGTTGTACCCAAAATATAAAATTATCTTGACACTACATTTCCACAGAGGGTGACTGTAGATAATAACAATAACAATATCTGATATGACTTACAAAGCTTCAAGAAGAGATATTGAGTAGTTTTACCTCAAATAAATAATGAACGTTTGAAGAAGTAGATAATCAATCTGATTTGATCTATCCACACTATATTTATGCACCAAAACATCACACTATACCTCATAAATATGTGTAACTTTTATATGCTGATTTAAAAAGTTGAAAAATAGTTTTGAAAATTTAAATAAACTTTCCATCTTTTTTTTTTTTTTGTAATGGCACAAGTCTTTAATCCCAGCACCCAGGAGGCAAAGGCAAGAGGACTGCTGAGTTCAAGGCCACCCTGAGACGACATCGTGAATTCCAGGTCTGGTCATTGATGATTAAAGGCAATCTTTAAGATCGGTGTGAGATTTAAATAAATTCATATAGTACCTATACTGTATTAGTTACCTTCTTATTGTTGCGCCAAATAGCTGACCAGAGGAAATTCAAGGAAGAAAAGAGCTTCCTCTGGATTGTAATTTTTGAGGGAATCATGGTGGATAAAGCATGGAAGCAGAAGTGGGAAGTCAAGCAGCTCACATCATAACCACAATCAGGAAGCTGAAGACAGTTGATTTCTGTGGTGTGGTGTTAAGTGATG
Source organism: Zapus hudsonius (assembly GCA_004024765.1). NCBI lineage: Eukaryota > Metazoa > Chordata > Mammalia > Rodentia > Dipodidae > Zapus > Zapus hudsonius. The sequence goes on from PVHP010018744.1 coordinate 28,818, forward strand.
GTGAAGTGAGACCAGTGACCCACTTCCTCCAGCAAGCCTCCACCTCCTAAACATTTGACAACTTTCCCAAACAGCATCATCAACTGATAACCAAATATTCAAACACATAAACGTGTGAGGAGCATCTTACATGAAAACCACAACACGCACATTTAGCATTGTCAGTATTTAATGAGCAATCAATGAGTTGTGGCAATTATTCCTTTTCCTCACATGCTAGTTTCTTCAAAATTCCCTGTTGTCATAGTCAGCCATACACACCTCTGGGATGAATCTCCAAACCTGGCACAATTTTGGGGAGGAATGTATTTATTGGAGTAACAGACCCAAGAGAAGTTAAGGAAAAAGGCTGGCTCCCTTTCACAGATCCAAGCAGAGACAGAGAGAGCACCTCCAAAAGCCAGTAAGCACCCTGTAATTCACAAAATGCAGAACTGCCACACCTGGTTCTGGCTCTTCTTTTGCATATCTCTTCCTAGTCTTTTGCATCCAAATTAGAAAGGGCCAGTCCCCAGGAGGCTAGGCCAAAGTGACACTTCCTCCATCCAGAAGCCTGGAGACAATTAATAATTTAATAAACAAAATTATAATAAACCCTATTGGGGGACATTATTCAAACTACCACACCTGTTAAAGTTCCTTCTACTTTCCATTTAACCCAAGAACTCTTTACCACAAAATACCAAAGTGATGGTCTCTTTAGAGAACAGAAGACAGAAAATGAGCCAGAACTCTCTTCTGTGATGGAAGAAGAAAGGAAGAGATATCCAAACACTTACACATTCTTCACATTCCTTCCGCTCCATCCTTGTGAGCTCCATGGTGTTTGTGAAGAATAAGGCAAACACAGTATTTCTTGGATTTCAGGCTGTGGTAACTACTAAGTTGATGAGTTCACAGCAAGGAAACATAACTGAGTCTATGTTTAGGTTTGATTATAGGAGTGAGATGGGGATGAGTGTTAAAGAAAGCTGTTCTAATATTTCTGTTGGGGTTTGATAGGAGTTAGAGTTGGATGTGAGGTATAGAGTATTCTAATTAGACATAATTCCGTTTGTAATGACATTAATATTCAAATGAACCTTTCAGGAACTGACCACCACTGTGAATGAGACCTAGTCAATGAGGAAAGCTGAGGTCATTGAGCTGAAATGGTAGGTAGCAGCTCTACCATGTAAGTATTGCAAGCCCAGATACTTGGCAAAGCACCTAACACACTGTGGGTGCTTGTAAATATTAATCGGTGTAGAGATGAGCTGCTACTGGACACAAGGAATCTATTTCTCATGTAGGATGCATTGGCTGAGTATCCCCTACTTCAGGGACTGATTTTTGACATGATTCCCAGGTTAGATTTTCTTCCTTCCACAAGCCATTTGCTGCACTTACACTCCCTCTGGGCTTCATTTGTATCAGCAACTATGATGGTGCTTATAATACTCAGTGATTGGAACAGAGAGGAGTGTGGCAGATGTAATGATCACTGGAGTCAACCATGTAAAGTCCAGGCTCTAAAGGATGAAAATGGAAGCATATGTGTGGTGATGTGAGATGAGGGAGAAGGGGCAGCATGTTAATAATCAGCAAAGCTGACTGATGAAGACACAGGTTCTATCTGTTATTCTCTCTGGTTTTCTTTATGTGAAAATATTCACAATTCCAAGACTTTTTATAACTCTAGGCAATATCACTTGTAAGCAGTTAGATGTTAAGTAGAAGTCTGCATCTCAAGTTTTTGACTTTATACATAAGGGAAATATCCTTCTGTGGCAGTCAACCACATGAAACTGGAATGAGCCTCCAAGCCAGGCACAGTTTGGGGAGGAAAATATTTATTGAAGCTGCAGATCCAGGGGAAGCTAGATAATGGCAAAAGAGCCTGGGCCCCTTTCACAGGTCCAAGGAGAGAGAGAGAGAGAGAGAGAGAGAGAGAGAGAGAGAGAGAGAGAGAGAGAGAGAGAGAGAGATCCATCTCTAGCAACTGCAAAGGCAAGCACACTCAAACTTGCAAACAGCAGGAACTCCAGGCTTGAGCTGAGTGCTCTTTACATATGTTGGCTGGAATTGCAGACCCAGCTGGACCCTAGGATCTGGCCAAGGTGACACAACCTCTACTCTTAAATCTATTGGGGAATATCCATTCAAACTACCATAACTTCTCACTGGTTTCATGTCAAGAGGGCTTTAAAAGTGAAGGAAAATCACTAAGCCCAGGATGGAGAAGAAGCTTCATAGACAATAGATTTCAGTCTTTTAAGTCAACACATAAATTCAGTATTAAAGGACCAGCATGAAACAAGCTCTTGGCCCTGAGTCCTTCTCTAACTTTAGAAACTTATATTTATTTATTTGTATGAAGAGAGATACAGAGAGAAAGAAAAGAGAATTGGTGCACCAGGGCCTCTCTGCTACCAAGGAACTTCAGATGCATGCATCACTCTGTGCATCTGGCTTTACATAGGTACTGGGGAATTGAACCCAGACCATAAGGCTTTGCAAGCAAGTACCTCTAGCAGCTGAGCTATTTGCACAGCCCTTCTATGACTTGAATAAGCAAATGAAACACTAGAAGCTTGTTAGACTCTGTTGATAATGTTATTCTTAAGGAGATGCTAAAATAACTGCTTGGGAACCACTCTGAAGAAAGCCAGACTTCTGCCCTCTGCCTAAATGTAATCTTCCAGTGGTATCCATCTTTAACCACTGAATTTCTGTTGCATTCTCTGGGTGAGGCTGAGTCTTTGCCTAGATAATTGACCCAGATGTTTAATCCTGAATATATGCAACCAATTGTGTTGGGGACCTTAAATATTGTACAGATTCAGTTTGCAAATAATCTGTCTGGTGACAAACAATGTTGTAGAGCCTGACTTATTGCTTGGATCTCTGGGAACTTTTGTTTCTAAACTCACCATTGCTGTATTATCTTCATTTCTTCTCCTACCTTCACCTTTCTTAGACTAAACAGGATACTACCTGATTACCTCGTGCAGAAATAGTTATTCAACTAGTTATTGTAAGGACTGTCCAGTGAAATGTCTTCCAATTATCTGGATTGAAACTCATCTCTTGAGTGTTTTTCAAAGCCCAGAAAGTAGTTTCAGGTCACGGTTCTTTTTCATGAACCCCTCCTCACCTGTTTCCAGCAGCCAGAGGTTACACACCTCTGTAATATATATATATATATATATATATATATATATATATATATATATATATATATATATATAATCTTACAGATAATATATATATATTTCAGAAGTAAAAGATGTTCAACACTGTTAAATAAGTAAGTAAATCAGATATCTTATTTCAAAGTGTAAGAGGTTAGAAGGAAGACCCTCCCAAAGGCAGATAGGGTGTGGCCTCATGTCACATTACCAAAACTCCTCCCTGGTTGGGGCTTTGCCCCTCCTCCAGTAAAACCTTTAAAAAACCCAAGCTCAAGATCAGGACATATGCATCTGTTCCTGACTTCTGGGGCTGGAGGCACTCAGGACCGGGTGGTGAGTCTAACCCCCCTCTTCCTCCCTCTCTGATCTTGCTACTGGCAAGATCTGAGAGAGGGGGAAGGAGGGAAGGCTTTCTTTAATATGTGTGTAATTTCCTCACATTCTGGTGATTTCTATGCATGTTTGATGATTTTTTTTTTGTGTGTGTGAACCTCTCGGACCATGTGGTGGTGGTGGTCTACTTTCCCCTATCCCATTCCCAAATGCTCTGAACTTACTCCAATCTGAAGTAAACATGTGTGATGAAGAATGCTCTCCATCCAAGCTCATCCAAACCTTTGGTGTGCTAAGATGCAAAGTCTGGGGGAGACACAGAGAGTGAGGCTTTGGGTGTTCACTCCACTGTTACCAGCTCCCCTGCCCCCCCCCAATTACAAAAGCAATCCTCAATCCTCAAGGACTTACATAAACTCGTCTGTGCAGAACGCTAGAACAAAGTAGAATTATGTTTGCTTATTTATTAACTCTAATCACCCTTACAACTCTCAGATGAGCTAGATACATGAATTCTGAAATCTAGCTAGAAGAAACCCACCAGCTTTGTTATTTATAGTTGGACTCTAAGATTTTATTTTGGCAAGGTTAATGAGATCATATGATTATATATATATATATATATATATATATATATATATATATATATATATATAT
>PVHP010018745.1:0-32663 GCA_004024765.1 Zapus hudsonius
GTCTAAGAGAGCAGTTTGAGCTCTGGGGTCCTGTTTGTTGCAGGTTTGTGCTTGCTGCTTTGGTTTTTCTCTTTTGTGGATAAAGTAAGCTTCTTCTGCCATTGATGGAAATTCCCCTTGGATCTGTAAGCTTGAAATAAATGCCTTTCTCCCATTAACTGTGCCTGGTTTGGAGGTTCATCCCAGCAATGTGAAACTGACTACTACAGTCCCATTCATGTGCTCACCCACATTAATATATTCATTTCATCCCATAAGCTTTAAAATCAAGTCCAAATTCCCATCTGAATGTCATCTAATTCAGATGTGGGTGAGACCAAGGTGCAGTTAATCTTGAGAAAAACTCCCCTCCAGCTGTGAATTTAGGAGATCAAACAAATTATGAATATGGTGGGAGAGACATTCTGTATTTGTTACTTTTTTGGTTGCTGTGACAAAATAGCAGACAAAATCAACTTTAGGAAGACAGGGGGTTTGTTTTGGCTCATGGTTTGAGGGACCAGACAGAGTCCATTGCGGCAGGGAAGACACAGCCGAGAGAACACTGGTGAGGCAGCTGGTCACAGGGTGTTCAGTCAGGAAGCTAAGAGACAGATATGGGTGCCAGTTTCCTTCTTATTCAGCCGGGGACCCTGGCCATGGGATGGTGCCTGGTGCCACTCACATTCAGGGTGTCTTCCTTCCTCAGTTAAGCCTCTTTGGAATCATCCTTACAGACACCCCAGAGGTATGTCTCCTAAGTGATTTTAAGTCCAGCCAAGCTGACAATGAAGGGCATCCCCCAGACACTTCCATTTCAAGCAGGAGAAGGAAAGGAAGGCATGTAAGATTCCAAGTAAGTGTCAAGCCCAACAAGTCAGCATTAACTCTGAGCCTTAGCTGGGCATGGAGGTGCATAACTTTAATCCCAGCAATTGGGAGGCTGAGGTAGGAGGGTCACTGAGATTTTGAGGCTAGCCTGTGACTACAGAATGAGTTCTAGGTTAGCCTGGGCTAGAGTAAGCCCTAGCCTTGAAGAAAAAAACTAAATAAAAAGAATCCTTGACTCCTAATTCAACCCTTTGCACAGTGAGATGGAGATACCACCCTCCCCAGCATTGGTGAATGCAGCTCACATTGCTGGTCTCTTGGGTTGACGTCAGGTGCCGGCACATCTTCCGCACTGGTGTTGTACTTTGGTGTCTCTACAGTTCTGGGGTCCTGAGGGAAGTCCTAACCCCACAGTTCTGCATGGGAGAACTTGCTCATGACCTCACCCCACAACCCAGCTGTGACAGGGTAGGTGGCAGGATCCTTGCAAACCTCAGCGGAGGCAGCCATGCTTATGCTTGCATGTGTGCATGCCTGTAACACTGCTGTGGAAACATTAATAGATGTAAATTAATTAATTACAAATTAATTATAAATGCTGTGGCATTACAGATGCTTTCCATGGGTGCTGTGGATTCCATTCAGGGCAGCAGGCTTGCAGAGCAAACACCTTTAACTGCTGACCCATCTCCCCAGTCTGGTTTCTGTTCTTTATACATTATCCAGTCTCAGATATTTTGCTATGGCAGAAACCATGACGATATTGATCTACATGTAGATCTGTCTGTATGTCGTCTTTACTGTCCATATTTCGTGAACCACCATTCTGTTCGTGACCACTTAGCAGGCTCTTGTTAGAGGTCTTCTTTCCTGAGTGCTCACCAGAAACCCTTTGTGCTCCTTCACAGCAGTTTAGGCTTTTTCTAGCATGTTCCCTCAAGCTCTTCTGGTCTCTACCCATTGCCCGGAGCCATTGTTTTTAATAGAGGAGGGAAAGCTGCCTGGTGGTTGGGGCCACTCCAGGCGGACTCCGGGAGGCTCTTCTGAAGTTGGCTGGGGCTCCTGGGCCTGGCACGCTGCTTCTTTGGATCTCAGTAGGTGGCTTTGTCGCCGGGAGCTTGTCCGGCACCGGGTGAGGTCAGCCCTGGGTTACCGATCTGGGAGCGGCTGCTTCTGCAGGGGCAGTGGTGATGGTGGTGTTGGACCTGGAAAGTGGTGGAGGCTTGCCCGTGGGCCCGAGAACCTGCAGGAGTGTTACAGCTCTTCCGGACACGGTCCCCTTGGGGAAACACGGTTCCCCGTGTGTTACAGCTCAGTAATGGGCAAAAACACCCAGGGGAAAGGTGGAAATATTCCTGTTTATTGTAGGAACACCATTGGTTAAATAGAGGTAGAGGAGGAGGGAGGGGAAGAAATGGGCAAAGGAGATTGGTAGTAACCAGCAACCTGTGAATACCTGCTTTGCATGTACACGTGAGCTTAGGCACATATCAGATGGTGGGGGCAGAGGAACTGTCACCTTCCAGGCACAGCTGGAGTGAGAACCTGGATTCATGTGGCTTGCTTAGGGAGGGAGTTTTAGGGCCAAGGGTGGAGATGGGGAAACGCCTACCATTTCTCAAACACCCTTTGTCCTCTGTGTCCCATTTAGCAATACCAGCAGTACCCCTCCTTTGTTAGAGTGGTACCCCACTTCTCAACACAAATTTCTGTGTTAGTCCATTTGTCCTGATATAACAATATATCTGAGACTGAGTAACATAAATAATAGAATATCATTTCTTGCAGTTTGGGGGGCTGGAAAGTTAAAGATCAAAGCACCGGTGGGGCACTCATGTCTGGTGAGGGCTGCTGTCTCTACTGTCAAGTTTGAGGCAGTTTAGGGTGACTGGGCCCCCAAAAGTAAAAGAAGCAGGAATATCTTTGGGCTTGTCTTTGCATCTCCACTAGAGATGACACCTTACCTCTCTGCCTGATCTGCTCTTCCACCGGAGCTCCTCCCTGGGGATGGAGGGGGAGGTCTCCTGACATTGTGCTTGGTCAAGCTTAACTTCCTGAGCCAGCCTAGCCCAGACCAACCAGCTGTCTCTCTGGCTCACCTGAGGCAGGAGGCAGGAGCCACCACCAGGCGCTTTATTTAAATACATTAAGTGAGTGGAAGTGATGCTCTTCTTGGCTGGTCAGCTCTGACTCTAACCTCCATGCTGAGATGAAGGGGACCCCCTCTTTCCCCACATGGTGGAGCTCTCTGTACTTGCTCTTCTTTCTTCTCTTCATCTAATAAAGTCTCTCTGAAGCTTACCCTCTGGTCTATGGATTTAACTCTTTAACTTCATAAGACTAGGATCTAGGGTACCCTAAATTTGTAGGTGCATTGGCATATTGGGGTATTGGCAAGGAACCCCTAAATTCCTGTTACATATTGGTACTGTGTTACCGATCCTTATGTGGAAGACAGGGCAGAAGGCACTGAGCCTACTCTCTAGGGCCAAACCTCCCCCTAAAGGCCCCACCTTAATATGACCACCCAGCAGGCAACCAGCCAGGGACAAAGGCCCAAGGAGAACATGGACACCACCTTGTCTGCCTTGATGGACTAGAACCTGGGTCTGATCCCAGCTCATCCAAGATGGCTACAAGCAATTCCTCTGGAGCAGCTTCCTGCTTCTTCCTCCGCCTGGCACACCTGGGGTCTGGTCCCTCCTCAGTTGGCCTCACACCTGGATCTGATGGCAACACCCATAAAAGACTATCTTTCTCCTGCTTCTCCTTCACTGTCATCCCAATTCACCCTGGTCAAGTAATCAGGGTGGCATCCCTTCTACTCCCAGGAATGTTATTTATCAGCCTGTGCCACATGGATGGTGCTTAATAGATGGAACCATTCATAAATGGTTATAATTCTACCAAGGGGCAGAATTATTTTCCATCTTGAAATAGAGTCACAAACTGCTTGTAAAATGGAGTTTCTCAGGGCAAGGCCCAGTCTGAAAGGCCAGTGTTCTACACCACAGGGAGTAAATTGGAACAACTCAGCAGACAATGAACTTTGTGCTTTATTCGAAAGGCTTGTCTTCAGCAGCCTTTGGGAAAGCACTGACTCATGGAGCCCCACCTTGATGTCACCTGGGATGGGCAGGTTGAACGTGAAGGCTGCCCGCCGGGCACCAGTGGGCACCCCACTGCTTTCCCCTCATCTTAATGCATGCAGCTGGCTGAGTGAGGGTCACAGCTAACTGCCCACTCCCCCCAGACCCTGTGACAGGCCCCAGGGCAGAGTTCAGGACCTAAGGGACCAGAGGCTTCAGATGACACAATGTCACAATTAGTGACTCATTTCCTCCTCTTCCTTTGGTCTTACTTCCCCTCTCCCCCACTGTTCTCACTTTTCTCCCCTCATAAACTCCCTATTTTCTTTTCTAGATCTTTCTTCCCCTTCCTCCCCTTTGAAGGCAAGTGGAGCCCCTGAGGAAGCTAAGGGAAAGACTAAACCTGGTTGGCAGCCAGCAGAGGGCCTGGGGACAGTCTCAAGGTCACAAGGGACAGCAATGGGATGGGGTCTGAGGATGCACTTGCTTCCCTCCTCTTCCCAGGGCTCACTCAGCAATCTTGTGACCCTTGGACCCCTCATCCTGGGGAAGGATGGCACATATGCTCCCTGGCTCTCCATATACCACTCTGGCATCAGGACTGTTTTAACAACAGCACTGGAAACAGAAAATATACAAGAAAGACATTCTCAGCTCTGCTTCTTTCTGAAAACAGGAGATTAAAACCGTCATGTGAAAGATGCCCTCCTCACCAGGAGAAAGTACTTGAGCCCCTCCGAAAACTTTTTGGTGACTGGGAAGATGGTGTCTCATTTTAAAAGCAGCCGTGGCATCTCTCACTCCTGATCACATTGTTGAGGAATACTCTGTTGTTAAGGGCCAAACACAGGAAACAGTTTTTCTTTCTTTCTCCTAAGACTGGAAATGTGGTGGAGAGCAGGGTTGTCCCTGTTGAAATGGCCACTCCCAGCACTGGCCAGAAAGGGAGGGAGAAATCTGTGTCCACTTGACTCAATTGTGGGGCATCAACTCTTCAACTATAATGGATGTCCCCCCCCTGCTTGCAGCACCCGCTTCTCACAGGTTATTTGTGAGTTTCAGGGTTATGGATCGTGCCAAGACCCTTGTGGGCCCAAGGTATTTGGTCCTGGCCACTCCTGAGTCACCCCTTGATTTTACCCCCAGGGCTCCAGGCAGGTCTGGGGGTCACTCTGCTGCTTCATGTCACAGAGACCTCTAAACCACTGGAGGGTCCTGGCCATAGGCAGTACTTCTTGGGGTTCTGCTAGGGGCGCCCTGGAACTGTGTCCAGAGTGGAGCACCATGTCTTTTGAAGCTCATCCTTTTTCTGTTCCTAGCTTCTCTCTTCTGACTCAGGCAGAGGAAAAGCCATATCTAAAATTATTATACAGTCTGTTTTTCACAGGTTGTGACCTGCTGGGAGCTGTCACAAGCTAGGCCCAGTTTCCTGTCCCTCAGCTGTATTCTTCAGGGACAAAAACAGAGTTGAGGATCTGCTTAAAAGGAGCAGGAAGCCAAAGGGGGCAAATATTTAAAAATGTGACCTCACTTTTGAGCACCTGTCAGGTGGCATGGGGCCCAGTGTGCAGCACACAATTGTTAAAGAATAAGTGATGTCGAGAATGAATGCTGGAGTCCAATCCCAGCCCCTGGCTGACCTCCTTCCAATGACCTCATCCATGGAGAAGAGGGGATGAGATCATTTCTGGGATTCCTTCCAGCCCCTACACTCTAGATTTTGCATCCACATAGGAAAAAAGAAAGAATTCTTATGCCATCACCCCATTGAACTTGAGCTGTGAGGAAGCCCCCAGGGTGATTACGGATCACGATCATATGTTTCCCTTCTGTTAACTGTGTGTCTCCCCCGACCCCGTGTTACCAGAGTAACCTGTTGATGAGGCCAGGCTGTATCACTGCTGGAAATGACAGGGGGATCACCAGCTCCTTGGAGCCTCAGCAACCTCCCAACAGGAAACAGTGAAGTCTGTAGGAAGTGGTTTTCAGTGTGGAGGGAGCCTGCTTGGTTCAGGCTGGTGAGGTCATGCCTGGGGACGCAGCAGAAGGAACATTTCCAGCAAAGGGTCTACAAGAATCTTGGGGTATAAAGTGTCTCTGGATGTTTCCAGTGGAAGAAATGATGTGTGTCTTTCAGGCATGAGATGAACAGTTATTTGTAACTTTTGTATCCTGGGGCAAGCATCTCCTGGAAGAATAGTAAAGTAATTTTAATAAAGACAGTGAAATAAGGTCACTTAAATGTAGACAGTGTGCCTGGCATGCCCAGCACTCAGGAGGCAGAAGTAGGAGGATCGCTGTGAGTTCGGGGCCACTCTGAGACTACATAGTGAATTCCAGGTCAGCCTGGGCTAGAGTGAGACCCTGCCTTGAAAACAAACAAACAAATGTAGACAGTGAGCTGTGAGTGGTTTAATTCTTACCTCAACCATCCTGTTGTCTGGAAGACAGTGATGTCCCCTCTTCTAGGCCCTGAAGGCTGACATTGCCCTCTTGGTCCAGCTGAGCTTGGCCCATGGTCATGGTCATGGTGGGGGTGGGGTGGGAGGATGAGATGGGGCACTCATTTCTGTTCTCACCCCCTGGGATGCCCTGCAATGACTTTCTTTTCAGCCCTTCACTGCTGCCAGGAGCCTCCTGAGAACCTCCCTCTTGGGTTGGGATGACTGTCCCTCCCCTGTCACACTGTTAGTCTTGTCACTTTTCCTCAGTCATGTTGCCTTTCAGAAGCAATTTTATGGTCAGGTGTGGGCTTGGTGGGGGGTGATGGAGCAGCATGAATACTTGAGTTCTGATCCCCAGGCCCCATGTGAAAAGCCAGAAGCTATGGTGAGCATCCTGGCACACCTACAGCCTGGCAAATGGCATGGTGTAGAAAGAGACCCTGCCTCAAAAAATGTGAAAGGTGAGGACTGATGCCTGAAAGTTGTCCTCTGACCTCCATGAGCATGCCCCACATCATTTGCGTCATCCACACGCAACAATAAAAAAACCCCAACATAAAGTCAGTTGTGTGGAGGGGTCAAGTGCAATAGGAGACTGAGGAGAATTTGAAAACAAAAATACAAGCCACTTTTTATTAAAACACTTTCAAACTAAGGTAATTTTCAAAGAAAGCTAAAATCATGACACTCAAAAAAGGACATAGATGAACATATCCCAAGTATTTATTTAGTTCCTTGTTAGTGAAAACCATTAAGATGTTACCGTCAGTTCAAGAGAGAAGTTAAAGAAGCACAAATTTACATGGAATAAAGCAACGAGGAGACAAATTTTCAAATATAGATACTCCTTGACTTATGATGGGGTTACATGTTGATAAACCCACATGCCACAGTTACCTTCTTGTTGCTGGGACAAAGCACTTGACCAAAAGCAGGTGACAGAAAGAAAGTTTGTTATTCTGGTTTACAGTCTCGAGGGGAAGCTTCATGATGGCAGGGGGAAAGATGGCATGAGCAGAGGCTCTCACAGCAGCAGGAGAGTGAGCTGAGCTCTGGCAATAGGAAAACTGGTTATAACACCCATAAGCCTGCCTCCAACAACACACCTCCCCCCAGCAAGGCACCACCTCCCAAATTGCCATCAGCTGGGAACCAAGCATTCAAAACACATGTGTTTATGGGGAACACCTAATTCAAACCAACATACCATGGGAAGTCAAAATGCATTTAATACACCTCACTTACCAAACATCACAGCTTGGGGAATGTGGGACCCTGCTAAGAGGCACAGAGGATATAAGATTATTTGCTGAGACTGGAAGGCTACTCCACTGTCTCCTTCTGTTAAAGGAAGTCGAGGTGAGCCTAGGACCCTGATTATCTCAAGCATATCCTGGACCCTTCAGCCCTCCAGGCAGGCCACAGCAAGCCCTGAGATAAGCAGACAATTCAAGGCCTAAACTCATCCCAGCTGTAATAACAAACCTGGACAATAAAAGTCTAAAGGTTACAGTTCCTCTGCAGCCATCACCATTCTATATATCTCTAGAATCACATAGAAAGCCCCCCCAACTTATCTATGCAAACTAGGCATCCACAGGTTACTGGCCCCTGCCAATCCATTCATGAGACATCCACAGACTACCCTGCCCCTACCAATCCCCTTGCTGCCTATGCCCCTACCTCTGCCTTTCCCTCTATATAAACAACTTTTATCTATACAATAAACGAGAGCTGTCCACTGCCACGTTCTCCCAGGTGGCTATGCCTGTCAGCCTACCGCTATCCCAAGACGTTGTTCACCCAGCTCCGTGGATGAACTGGAGTGTTAGTGTATAATGACCCCCGAAGTAATCCACAGACAACAGGGGAAGTTGACCTTAAACGTGTTCAGAACACTCACATCAGCATGGCTGGGCACAGTCAACTAACACAAAGTTAGTTGCAAAGCACTTTGCAATAGACTATTGAATAGATCCTGCAATTCATTGCATATTGTACTGAAAATTACAAGCACAATGGCTTATGCATGTAGGCAGCATAGGTGGGCATTCTGCAGACATGACAGGATACAAAAATGCAACATCCATTAGTGAGCACAGGCAGTGTCCATTGCTCCCCATGGCTGGGAGCCACGGCCTTCCTTCAGAATGCAAGCCTCGGGGAGGATCAAGTGTGCTTTCTACTGAATGGATATTGCTTTGACACTGTGCCTAAATAGTCAAAAATCATAAGTTGAGGGAATGGGGATGTAGCTAAATTGGTAGAGTACTTGCTTAGCATGCACAAAGCCTCAAGTTCAATCCCCAACACCCATTAAACAAGGTCTGGTGATACATGTCTGAAATCCCAGCCCTGAAGTGGTGGAAACAGGAGGTTCAAGAGTTCAAGGTCAAGTGAGTATTAGACATGGTATTTCCTCCTTTGTGAATTCCCTATTCAGTTCGCTGCTGCCCCATTTTTTGAGTGGATTGTTTTATTTATTTACTATTTACTTATTTTTTTGAGTTCTTCTTTGTAGGTTCTAGAGATTAGGCCTCTGTCCTTGGTGTAGCTGGCAAAGATTATCTCCCAGTCTGATGGTGGTCTATTGGCTCTGTGTATGGTATGTTTGTCTGTTCAAAAGCTTTTTAGCTTGATGAAATACAAATGGCTAATACTCACTTAAGAAAATGTTCCACACCCTTAATTATCAGGGTAATGCAAATCAAAATAACTATGAGACTCCACCTTACTCTAGATAGGATGACAATCTTTTTTTTTGGGTTTTTTTTTTTTTTTTGTTTTTTGAGTTAGGGTCTCACGTCCAGGCTGACCTGGAATTCACTATTTAGTCTCAGGGTGGCCTTGAACTCACGGCAATCCTCCTACCTCTACCTTCTGAGTGCTGGAATTAAAGGCGTGCGTCACCACGCCCGGCAGGATGACAATCATTTAAAAATGTAACAATAATAGATGTTGGTGAAGATGTGAGGGAAAAGGGAACCCTAATCCACTGCTGGTGGGACTGCAAACATGTACAACTACTATGGAAATCAATGTGGAAACTCCTGAAAAATATGAAAATAGAGCTACCAACTGACCCAGCTATTCCTCTACTGGGCATCCACCCTAAAGGCTTTTCTCTTCAACACAGACATTTGCTCAAATGTGTTTATAGCTGCTCAATTCACAATAGCTAAGAATTGGAATCAACCTAGATGCTCATTGATGGATGAATGGGTATCAAAGTTGTGGTACCTTTACACCATGGAATTCTACTCAGCAGTAAGGAAAAAAATGACATCATGAAATATGCAGGAAAGTGGATGGAATTGGAACAGATCATACTCAGCACACTCACACAACAGAAAGACAAATGCTGCTTATTCTCCCTCATCTGTTGTTCCTAATCAGGATCAGTGTGAATTGCAAGTAGACCTGACATGCAACTTGAGAGACAGATAATAAGGATGGAAGTGCTTGGGGGGGAGGGGATGGGAAGGTGGAGGAAAATATACACAAAACTAAATCTAAAATGACTTGGTACCATAGAATCCTTACTCTTGGACAGTAGGCTAAAAGATACAACCCTCCAAAGAAATATGGGGTATCATTTGGTAAGAAGGACCCTCAAGAGGGTGGGATGAAGCCTCACCCTAATACAATTGGCTCTGGCTTACAACTCCCAGTACCAGAAATTGAGCTGTTAACAGATCAGAGAGACCCCAAACAAGACAGGCTTCTGTCACAGCACTAGATTACCCATATGAAGTAAAAGATAAGATCCTACTGCTGAAGACACCACAGGCTGCTGTTACAGGACACTGAGAGACCCGACTAGAGTCTGGAAGGAAGCCAGTTCCTAGATGGTCAGCCCATATAGTGCTGAAATGCACTACAGGAGTTTTGAGAGGAAATTGGCCAACAATGTTGGGAGAAAGCAGGGGACACTGCTGTATGACAGCAACCAGCATGACAAGATGTACACACCTGGGCAATAGTGACACTCAACTTGGGTGGGTAATCAAGGGCTCTCTGATTAGCTAAGAGATCCGTTCAGTGGCAAGGAACCCACAGCTGGAACTGGAATCGAAGCCAAATTCCTATAGAGACCAAGAACTTCCCAAGGGGAAGCTTGCACTAACTATGGGCCTAAAAAGAGACTACACCCATTATAATCTCACCAAATTAACAATGCTAGTCGCATTTAACCTATGATGATCCCACTCTCTGTTGGAGATCTGTTTTTTTTTTAATCTCTCAGAAGGCAGTGAGAACCATGGACAATATAATTCTACCAACAAGACCAGAACTGATAGCTGACTCCCTGACAGGAGATGAACCACCCCTCACACATCAGCTAGGACCCAGGTGAAACCAGAGGAAGTGGAGAGATGAACAAGAGTGCTGCTCCCACAGTGAGCCTGACAACCTGAGCCAGGGTGATGGAGACAGACACTAAGGATACTCAGAACCCTCCAAAGCTCAACTCTAGAAGATGCTGAGATCTTAACACTAAAGTAGACTTAAAACTCACCCACCATGGCTCAGGGAACTTTGTGGAAGAGGGGGCTGAAAGATTGTAAGAGTCATGGTGGGGGAATATCCAGAGGCATTGCCCCTCACCCCAATGACTGATTGTTACTCACACAACTCATAGCCCTCAATCCCATGGAACATTCCAGCAATCCCACTGAGGAGGGCCCTCAGTGGAATGGGGGCAGGGAGGAGGGAAACAGTGGTACCAACACATGAATTGCTCAAAGTTTCTACTTAATAAAAAAATAGAGTTCAAGGTCAGCATTGGTCAGAGTAAGTTTAAGGCAAATTTGATGCATGTGACCTGGTCTCAAGAAAAAACTGTAAGTTGAACCACATTAGAAGTCTGGGGTCCACACTAGAAGGACATTGGTGGATGGGAAGGGAAGTCCATCAACCCTCCACAGGACAGAATTTATTTGTATGCTTGTGAAGAAAAAAAAACTTGTTGGTGTATCAGTTACTTTCTTGTTGTTAAGAACAAAATCCTGAAGAGAAGCAGCTTAGGGATGAAAAGAGTTTATTTCCACTTACAGCTCCAGAGGGTCAAGTTCATGATAGCCGAGAAAGCATGGCAGGATCAGGAATCCAGCGTCAGCTTATCAATCAGCAGGGAGGAAGGAAGTAGAGGAAGAGGGAAGACAGCAAGCAGATCCAGGCTGGCATTTCTCAAGGTCCATTCCCATTGGCACACTTCTTCCAGCAAGGCTCTCCTTCCTGAAGTCCACAGCCTTCAGCTGGGGACCAAATATTCAAACACATTAGCCTATGGGGGCATTTTACATCCAGACTGTATTTCCATCAGTTCTCTACAGTTAGAGATTTGTAACCAGCACAAGGGAAATGAGTGGTACGGCGTGCTTACAGAATCACCGCTGGATAACCTTGAATTTCAATGATTCAGTGATACAGCTTTCCAGTGAAACACAACATTCTCTACCCAACATTTACTAAGCACTTCATACTTACAGGCAGAGGCGGTCCAGTACATGGGAACTGACTTAAGACACAAAGCGCTAAGCTATTTTCTTCCCTCTAACCGCCTGCTTAGTGAGATGTTTACTATATTTCTTTCTAACGATATAAAGATATTTACAAATTCAGTTTTATCAAAGTGTTTTCTTCTAACCAGGCATGGTGATGTACCCATGCATTCAAGAGGCAGAGGTAGGAGGACAAAGCTACCCTGAGATATCCCAGCTCAGCCTGGGCAAAAGTTAGACCCTACCTCGAAAATAAAAAAATGTTTTCTTCTTAGGAAAAGCAAAAAGCTCCACTGTAGAATAAGTTTGAAAGCTGTGGGACCCTGCTGAGAGGCACGGAGAACATAGGGTTAAAGGAAAGCTGAAGCTGTCCTGAAACCCTGATAATCTCATCCTTATTTGAGATGGAGAATGGTAGGAGTTCGGCCTCATCTCCTTCTTTTATGCTAAAAACTCCAGCTCCTGGAAGGCCTCAGAAAACCCTGATAAGCCCAGGCTCTTCAATGCCTGAGTTTACTGAAGCTCACATACCCCAGCTGTAATAACAAGCCTGGGCAATTAAAGTTTAAAGGTCACAGCTCCTCTGCAGGCACCGCCATCTGGTACATGCCTAAAGACACATAATTCGCGCCACTTGGAGCTGAGAAAGCCCCCTCAATTTATCTATGTAAACTAGGCATCCACAGGTTACTGGCCCCTGCCAATCCCTTCATGAGACATCCACAGACTACTCTGCCCCTGCCAATCCCCTTGCTGTTGATGCCCCTACCTCTGTTTTTTTCCTCTATATAAACAACTTTCCCCCACATAATAAATGAGCTGTTCACTGTAACTGTCTTCTGGGTGGCTGTGCCTGTCAGCTCATTGCTGTCCCAAGACTCTGTCCACCCAGCCACGTGGATGAACTGGGGTGTTAGTGTACAATGACCCCCCCAAGGAATCCATGAGCAACAGAAAACCACCAACCCATGCCCATCATCTTCATTATATAGAAGAGCAGGGATGGGCTGGACTAGGATCTGCAGCCGGTCCCCAAATCTCTGGCTTTGAGGACAGTTTTTTTTTAGGTGTTCCCTTTTGGCTTTATCAGCTGAGCCAGAGTGCTTTCCTGCAAGGAAGGACTTCGGGAGCAAACCATGACAGCTGGCTTCCATCTCATGTGCTCTGGGAAATCTGATGCCAGGCCTCTGATTGGATGTGGAAAGTTGCAAGAAAACTGCAATCTACATTATCTCATTGTTCACTATTCCTAATTATACCTTGAATTTGGCTTACGTGTAGCTTAGAGGATGTTCATTAATAGTGTTGACAGGAACACTCAGCATTTACAAAATTCTCTGCAGTCATCTAAGTCCCAGCACTGCTCTGGTTTGGGAAGCAGGTATGCTCCCAGATGAACGATGACTTCAGAGGAAATGGAGGTTGACTGGCTGTGAGGTGTTTTTCCAACGTCCCAGTTTGAATGCAGTTTTACAACCCTTGTTTTCATCAAATCAAGAAAGCCCTTTGCTGAATTACATTCTGGGCTCAGGTCCCCAAAGTCCAAGCCACGTGCCCTAACCCAGCTCAGCCTCCTATCTCTTGGCTATGAATGTGGTCAAACCTCATATTTTTGGCACAACCAGCTTCAAGGGAAGCTTTGTCTCCACAGATGGATCATGGCTCCATCTGGCCCTGCTACCAAGAGTGTCACGATTCCAGATTGGAAAAAGAAATCCTTTCCCTGATTGTAAAGCAGCTCCCCTCCCCCAGTTGCTTGTTCCCTGCCAGGGGCATGGATCCACCTCTGCATCTGTCTGGAAGGGGACAGAGTTGCTAATGGGTGGGGGGGGGCAGCTCATCTTTTCTTCTGCCTCAACCCCTGTGCCATGTAAAAAATCCCCACATCTGGCTGAGCAGGTTGGAGGGGCAGGATCACCAAACTCACTGGCTTGTCTTTGTTAGAGGTCCTCAGGAAAGAGCTATTCTGACTGTCAAGGAAAATGATCACTTTCCATTGTGACTAGCTATTCAGCCATTTCCTTTCCCCCTTTTCTTTTCAAAAGAAATCCTCAAGGAACCTCAAGTATTTGGCCAGAACCTCCTGAAGGGACAGCCAGTTTTCTTCCAGAAGGTTGGAACAGAGCCCCATGTATTTTATATGTGTGTTCTGGGAAGCATAAAAGGAAACTAATTGCTTTTCTTTCAACCCCACCCTCAGCCTCCAGAGAAAGAATGGGGAAGAAGAATAGGATGGGAGAAAGAGAAGATTTCTGAATTTGCCTAGTGAAGTTTCAGCTGTCCAAAGGTGTGGTGGCAAGAGGGGTCACTGTTTGCACACCTTCCCTCTGGCCAGTGTCCAGCACCCTTTCCCCCAGAATCACCCAGGGCCTCACTTTCATTATTTATTTTTCCACCATCCATCTTCCAAAGGAAGCCAAGTTTTGGGGAAAACCAATGGTCATGTTGAACTTTATTTGAGGCCCTGTTCAAAAGGCATGGCTGGCCTCTGCATAGAACTGACACTTCCTCTGCTCTCCTGAGTGCTCTTCTGGTTGCAATAGGACATAACCATCTCCCCATGAACGTACATTTCTCCCCCCAACACACCCTGCCCCTGCCCATCCCAGGAGTCTGAAACAAAACCATCCTCCTCTTGGAGTTAAGAGGAGGAATGAGTCTCGTGGTTTGGGGAGAATGTGAGCAGGACCTAGTGAACAGATGAAGGAGAGAATGCCTGGAAGCAGAGAGAAAGAAATTCAAGAGCTTGCCTGCAGGGAGCATGCATGGGGGTGCGCAGTGCAGAAGGAGGGGTGCATAGAATCTCCCAGAGAGGGCAGCCTTAGCTTTGTCCTTTCACAAGGTCCCCTTGTCTGAGGCTGGGAGGCTGAAGGCCCAGGGACTTCACATGCAGAGACTGCTCTCCTCAGTCTGGTGACTGTGGCTACCACTGGGACAGCTGGCTGCTTGCACAGATCTGCTATTTGTCACGAGCACTCTCAAAGGCCCTGGAGACAACCATTTTTGTGGAGGTCTGCTGGAGGAAGTCGGCTTTTCAAAACCCGGGAAGCCTGGCTTGTTAAATGGAAAATGACAGTGGGCTCTTCGCCCTTAATGTGAGAGACCTGGGGGAGCTCTGGGCACCCGCCCATGATAACTTCAAATGCTACTTTAAAAATACATATATATGGAGGACCTGGGGAGATAGCTCTTAGTGAGAGAGCATTTGCACAAGCATGAGAACCCGAGTTTGATTTGCAGCACCTATGGAAAAGCCCAGAAGGTTGCCCATGCCTGCAGCCCAGCACAGACAGAACAGGAGAATGGTTGGGGCTCCTTGGTCAGCCAGTCTAACTGAAAAACAGGCAGCTCCAGGTTCAGTGAGAGACTCTGTTTCAGGGAAATGTGCAGAAGAGTGACTGAGGACACCCAATATCTTCCTCCGGCCTGCATGTATGCTGGCACACACGACATGCACACACACAACTACATGCAATCACACAACAAGCAATCACACAGCATGTAAACCCACACATACAACACACATTATCTAGCTATCATCTATCTATCTATCTATCTATCTATCTATCTATCTATCTATCTATCTATCTGTCTGTCTGTCTGTCTGTCTGTCTGTCTGTCTGTCTGTCTGTCTATCTATCTATCTATCTATCTATCTATCTATCTATCTATCTATCTATCATCTCTCTCTATCATCTATCTATCTATCTATCTATCTATCTATCTATCTATCTATCTATCTATCTATCTATCTATCTATCATCTATCTATGAAGGCCTTTAATCCAAACACATGAAAGGCTGGGATGGGGAGATTACTATAGGTTTGAGGCCAGCATGGGCTACAGAGTGAGTTTCAGCTCAGCCTGGGCTAAAGTGAGACCCTGCTTCAATAAACCAGCAAAGGCAAGAAAAGAAACTATCCCTAATCTCAACACCTAAACAGAATTGAGCAGTGTTCAATTATATTATATTAAGCTTCAATCTCACATTTCACCAGCAAAGGCAATGCTGATTGATGTCTTTTTACTTAACATCATGTCATCCGGTCATTTTATTTTTACACAATGCTAGCATATGCAATCCCATTGGGTTAGGCTTAGTGGAGAATATTTACTATGAAAGCTCTCCCTGTACTAGACATCAGCTTGTCTCTTCCTACTGGGCTATAGTAGATAATACTGAAATCAATACCCATGAAGATAGCACCTTTGCTTCTGAAATATGACAGACAGAAAACAAGAGCTAAGGAAGGGATTGAGTAAACACTCCAACTAGTCCTCGAGCTGTTTGGTGTCAAGAACCCTTTACATTCCAAAAATGATTGAGAGTCTTCAAGAGCTTTTGTTTAAGTGAAATGGTCTGAGATTTACCTTATTATACTAGACACTATATGGGAAAATCCCAATATTTATTTGATAATACATTATATACAAATAATGCACATCTAAGTATGAAACATAAATATCAACTCCATAAATTGCATATTTTTATCAACAGTTATATTGTCCAGAACAGAAACTTATAGAATGACATTTTTGCAAACCTCTTTTATGTTTGACTTATAGATTTTCACATGTATTTTATTCAATCTTCTATGAGATATTGTTTTGATTAAAGTATATGAAGAAAATCTTTCTGGCCATGTCTGTGGTTGGAAAAGGTAGGAGAAGGAAGAAGGTACCCTTAGGGGTCCTCGGACCACACTTTGAGAACCAGTGGCTTACAATTTTCTTGGGTATTTTTCACTTAGAGGTTTAGATGCTGGTGTTAGGTTGGAGAGATGGCGCAGTGATTAAAGCACTTGCTGCTTAGGCCTGAGTACCCAGAGTCACCCCCAGATCCCATGTGGAAAGCCAGCAGTGGGCTGGGGAAATGGCTCAGTGACACTTGCTTGCAAAGCCTATTGGCCTGGGTTTCCCCCAGTACCCACATAAAGCTAGATGCACAATATGGGGCATGCATCTGGAGTTTGCAGAGGCAAGAGGCCCTGGTGTGCCCACATCCTGTCTTTCTCTCTGTCTCTCTCTCATAAATAAATAAATAAATAAAATATTGAATAAAAAGAGCTAGAAGCTGTTTCAGGCCTCTGTAATCACAACATGCTGTTGGTTAGATAGGAGGCAGAGACAGAAGAATGTCCCATAAGGTCACAGTTAGTGCAGTGAAGACCACCACTACCAGACAAAATCCAGAGAGAGAGAGAAACCCTCCCTCAAAAGAGGTAGAAAGATGAGAAACCCCAAAAGGCTGTTCTCTGACCTCCTTACCATCACTGTGGCATGTGTGCACATCTGCACATACACACACATACTTTACACATAGACACACACTTTACACACTGTTCTCTGACCTCCTCACAATCACTGGGGCATGTGTGCACATCTGCACACACACACATTTCACACACACACGCACACGCACGCATACACACATACACACTTCACACACTGTCCTCTGATCTCCTCACCATCACTGTAGCATGTGTGCACATCTGCACACACACACACTTCACACATACACACATGCATGCACACACATTTCACATACACACACACACTTTACACACTGTCTTCTGACCTCCTCACCATCACTGTGGTATGTGTGCACAATGGTACACACACACATCACACACACATATACACACATTGTGTCCTGACTTCCACACAATCACTGAAGCATGTGCGCGTGCATGCACGTGTGTGCACACACACATAAATAGCTGTCAATAGTGTCAATTCAACACCCTCTACCCAGAGTTTGGAGTTTTATGCCAGCCCATGCCGTGGGTAAGGTGCCAGCACGGTCTTGAGGAGCAGGTCCCCTGGCACAAATCACCCACTGTGCAAAGACCCCATTTCAGCTTACTTCAACTCCGTCCTCATCTATCTTTACGTGACATGGCCTGAGGCTTGGGGGGTGGGGACGAAGCTGAATGAGGAGTCTCAGACTGGAGACATTCACTAGCCAAGGCTCGGCCACATTCCCAACATTGCGATCAGAAAGCATGTAGACAGCCCACTCTGCTCCGGAAGTCCCTTGCTCTGTGTGCATCACACACACACAAATGCCAGCATGGCTCCGAACTTGCCAGACACGGAACACGCCTGCACCTTATCGCAAGGTGGTTTTGAGTGGCTTTTAATCAGAAGCAGGATGAAATAACAGAAAACACGCTGCCTGGGAGAATTGATAAACCTGGGCTTACTGACTTTCAGTACTCCTATAAATCAGAGGTTTGGCAAAATAAAAACCTAAACACCTCACTGATTTTTTGTCTTTCCTTTAACATTATATGAGTCTAACTGCTTTGGATATTTTCTAAAAGGGGAAAAGATTTATATGATCTCAGGTAAACTGGAACATGTATTTGGATCCTTTGGAAGTAAGTCTAGCTTGTTTGCTTTGCTGACTGGGGGCAAGTCTGGGAATAAAGCAGGAAGCCTGCCATCTAGTGGTGAATATATGTATTGCTCTTCTGCACAATCACCGTCAAACAGAACTGGAGCCCCTTTACTCACTCCATCTGTGGCTGCCATCGCAGAGGTTTTAATTGTGCCACAGTTACAATACTGAATTGTCGTACCTACATACCAATGAGCATAGGGGATGCACTTGTGTTTAGCTGACCACAAGAGCTGGGGGAGGAGGTAGAATGTTGGTATATTCATAGTTGCTCCAAAGCTCTGCAGCTTTGCCAGGCCCTCAACATGCACTTTGGAGTAGATTCGTTAACTGTCCATTCGATTGTGACTTTGCCTCCATCCCTCAGGATGCAAGGATTCACGTCAGCTGGAAGATTTGGTTGCTGTTGTTTAACACATGCCGTCAAATGGGGGGGGTTGCTGGAGCTCCTGTTGCCCCTGGTTCTTAGGAACCACCCTTGTGAGATGGAACATACCCAGAGGCTCTGGGCACAGAGGGGACTTCGCGTGTGTGCACACTGGAGATCAATGTGGGGGTGTTTCTCAGATGCTCTCCACCTTATTCTTCAAGGCAGGGACTCTTGCGATCTGAGAGCTCACCAACTTGCCTAAACCAGCTAACCCGTGAGCCCCAGGGATTCCCTGTCTCTGCCTCTCCAGTCTTTGGATTGCAGGTATGTGCCACCATGCTGGACATTTTACAAGGTGCTGGTGATCAAAGCTCAAGTACTTATGTTTGTGTGGCAAAGACTTTGCCCATGGAGCCATTGCCTTGGCCCCTGAAAGCTGAGCGTCGATTGAAGCAAGGACTGCAGGATGGTCTCTAAGCATGATAGCTGAGTCCCTTTCAGGTTGGCCACTCAGAGACTTGATAAGTGAGCCAGCGAGGGAAAAGTCTCAACAGAGAACCCGCTCCTGTCTGCTAGAGCTCTCAGGAAGCTGCACGACAGGAAACTCCAAGTGGGAAGCATCCAATGTTGAGTAGACTGGGGTGACAATGACCTGCAGAAAGAAGCAGCCGACGTGGTGCAGTGTTAGTGGTGGCACAGGCCTTGAGGTGATGGCACACAGCAGCTGTGTGGTTGGTACACCAAGCTGCAACAGTGACAAGCCAGCCAGCGTCTTACAGCTGAAAAATAGGTGGAGTGAGAGGTCCGCAGGCTCACCTGGAAAATCAGCAAGCAGCGGGCTATATGGATGGGTATAAAAGAGGTGGAGCTTCAAGACCAGTGGCTGACCCCAACAGGGGCAGCAACGGGAAAAAACCCACAGGGCAGCAGCCATGACAGCAGCAATGCCAACTGCTGCCAAAAGCTGATGAATGCCCATATCTACTCCCAGAAGCTTCATACTAGCTGCTGCCAAGGGCTGAAGACTACTGATCCCTAGGCCTATGTAGGAGCTGTAACCCCAAGGCTTGCACAGGAGCTGGAATGCGAGAGGCGCCCCTGCTGCTGCTCCCACCTGCCTGCTGCTGCGGCCCCTCACTACTGTTACATGAGGAGGGGTGCAAAGCACTTCTCCCGACCTCCTGTGATTGTTTATATAGGTTTTCAATTTGATAGGTCTTAGAATCACCTGTGAATGATTATCTTGTTTAAGTTAACGAAGGTGGGATGACCAACCTTAACTGTGGGTGGCATGGTTCTATGGGCTGGGGTCCCCAACTATTCACCAGCTAGAATTATTTAATAAAGGGAGGGGAAGTGGAGAGCTAATCTCCTACGCTAAGACTTTTATGATGTTGTACCAGGACCCTGGACTTAGAAATCCCTATCTGGTTTGCTTAACAGCCTCCAAGCCCCCTGAACCTCCTGAACCTAGACTAGACACTCAGTGGAAGCCAGAGGAGTTTAAGACAAGACTCACAACCCCATTACACCTTGGATAGAGGAGGCCCATCTATGGACCCCCAGAAGTGGGATGGAGCCTGCTGCTCCTCTGACCTGCTCTCCTCCAGCCCTGGTTTCTACTAATGTGACTACTTGAGGGACCATAGAGAAGTTGGGTTACACAATGCTTGTCCTTTTGTGATTGGCTCATTTGACTTAACCTTAGTCAAGGTCCATCCAGATTGCAGCATGAGTAACAATTTCCTTCCTTTTCAAGGCTCAGTGATATCCGTTGCATGTATGTGACACATTTGGTTTATTCCTCCATCTGTTGACAGACCCTTGGGTTATTTTCAGCTTTAGACTACTGTGAACGATACTGTCACGAACATGGATGATGGTGAGGGATATCTGTTCGAGCCCTTGTTTCCAAGTCTGTTGATGTGAGCTTGGGAAGGGAAGTGTTGGCAATGTCTCTCTGTGTGGGGCAGTGGAATTGTGAACGTGTGACTTAATCATCTTGCAGAAATGCCAACTAATGAGAGGTCGGCTCACTCCATGGAAGCAGTACTAAGACCATGATCCTATACAAACACCTCTTTAAAGCAAAATGTTTTCAGTGAGAAAATTGACCTCCAAATTTTGTTAGTAGATTTCAGTTCTGACTGCTGCTGGTTCACTCTGAAATAAAAACTGATTGCGCTGAAAAAAAAACCCCACTTTAGGCCTTCAAGCTACATAAATATAAAGCCAGTAAACATAAAGCCCTCTTGCTTTGTGGAAGGATGGTAGCCAATTGCCTTTACTGAGCCAGGACCCGGAGTCTGCAGAGGTTGGGGTCTTATTACTGGTACCCAAGGTCAGGGGGAGTCTGGATGCTGCTGGGCAGGATATGGCAAACTTGGAAAGGAGAGGATGGAGATCCTGTCCTTTTCACTTTGAGATTTTGAAACGTGCTCCAATGGGTGGGGCTGACAAGAAAGGGAACCAGAATGATTGCAAAGCATCTAATAACATCGGGCCTGGAGGCACAGGCTTCCAGTCCCAGCTACTCAGAAGGCTGAGGCAAGATTACAAGGTCAGATCCTCTTGGGATAACACAGAGTTCAAGGCCAGCCTGTGTAACTTGGTCTCAAATTTTCAAGTACAAAGAGGGCATGGAGGTGCATATCTGTCATCTGTGCTGGGGAGGTGAAGACAGGAGGGTCCTTGGTGCTCACTGGCTAGCTAAATCAGTTTGCTGCCACCAGCGAAAGAACCTGACTCAAAGAATAAAGTGAAGAATGACTGAGGAAGACATCTTTTCCACATGCACACACATATGCACCCACACATATACGAACACACACACACACACACACAAATAAAAAAGAATGCTACCTGTGGCAATCTCTTTTTGGACCTGGTGGCACAGGCCTGTAGCTCCAGCTACTCAGGAAGCTGAGGCAGGAGGATTGTAAATTAAAGGCCTGCTTTGGCTACATAGTGAGTTCAATGGCCAGCTTAGGCAATTTAGCACAACTTTCGTCTCAAAATCAAAAGTGAAAAAGAGAGCTGGGAATATAGCTCAGTGGTAGAGGACTTGCCTAGCATACAAGAGGCCCTGGGCTCAATCTTTAGTACTGGAAAAGAGATATTATTCATATATATATTTATATATCCACATACATGTGTACATATATGTTCACATGTGGCTTTTGGCAAGAAGCTTTCCAGGCCTAAAACTGAAAGGGTCAAGTTGTTTCTTGTACCACCTACTCATGGGAAGGGTTAGGAAAAAGAAAAGTTAAAGGGGGAATTTGTTCAGTTTGCAAAAAATGTTTGGAGTGACTACAGGGAAGTCAAAACTCAATGAGTTAGAAAACAAAACGACTTCTTTGCATGTCTGTATGTGGCTGTGTGTGTGTGTGTGGCACATACACGTGTGTGTGCAGATGCACGTGACCCGTGTGGAGCCCAGAGGAGAACTTCGGGTATCTTCCATTACCTCTGACCATCTTCCCTTGACCATGGAATTTCTTATGGACCTGGAGCTGCTGTTTCGGGTCAAGCTGACTGACCAGAGATCTCTGGTGATTCTCCCAGCTCTGTTCCCTGCAGGATTGGGGTTACAAGTATGTGTGACCACACCCAGTTTTTTTTTACATGGGTGCTGGGGATTGTATCCAAGGCAAATCAGCCAGTCTAAGGGCCTCATACTGTGTAGCAAGTGCTCTTACCGCTGAGCCATCTCCCCAGCCTGAAAACTACTTGTTTACAGTTCTTCAAATTAGTAAATAATGGTGTTGTGGTAGAGAGCTAGTTAGGAGTGCCACTTCTCCAGTCTTAGGGAATCCGCCTTCCAAAAGGGTTCTGGTGCTTCTAGCCAACATTCTCGACCAGGCAGAGGGGCTTCGAAGCAGCAAGGGAAGAATGTGATACACATTCTCAGAATCAGATAAACTGGAAACCCACCAAGTCTTTATGAGACTTTTATTGGCCGAAGCGCTTATCCTCTAGGACTAACAGACACGAAGGCAGGTGAAGAAGTTTGACAGTAATAAACTGATTTTACATAATACATCAATAATGATAATGCTGAGTAGGGATGGGGAAGAGGGGCATTGGGGAACTGGGGATAACAGCTCATTGTTTGCCTATTAAATAATGTAACTCATTATGGACAATAAAAGTAATAAAAAAATTAATGACAATGACCAACGGGCCTATCCTCAAAGTGCAAGGTTGGTTTAATGTTCAGCAAAACAATTCACTGCATTAATCGTTTAAAGGAAAAAAAATCATCCAAAAGTTTTTAAGCAGGTAGATATTGGCAAGATCACAATTTTAATCATGATGGAAGCCCAGAAAATTTGGAGTAGAAGAAACCCTCTTGAATAAGGGAAGTTAATTTGTATGGAGTGTGGTAGTGATGTGTGTGGTGTATGCACATATATGTGCCCACATGGTGCCTGTGTGTCTGCCTGCACTGGAGTGTTCTCACCTACAGTGGCCAGAAGGGAACACGGGGTGCCCCCTTCATGGCTCTTCGCCCCGTCTTGCCTGGCCTGGAGGAGTCTCTAACTGATCACAAAGCTTGGAGTGTTTTTTAAGCCCCAGAGACGTTCCCTTCTCTGCTCCCCTAAGTTCTGGGGTCACATACATGTGTGGCAATGTGTAGCTGTTTATGTGGGTTTCTCAGGCCTCCTGGGGGCACACTTGCCTAGGAAGCGCTCTTAAAAGCTGAGTCCCAGGCTGTCCTCGAACTCCTATCCATCCTCTTTCCTCTGCCTCCCAAGTGCTAGGATTAAAGGCATGCGCCACCACACCTGACTTGGAAGTTAGTTATTTTTTATTTTAAATTTTATTGACAGCTTCCATAATTATAGACAATCAACCATGATGATTCCCTCCCCACCCCTACTTTCCCCCTCTCAAGTCCACTCTCCACCATATCCCCTCCCCCTCTTAATTAGTCTCTCTTCTATTTTGACTTCATCATTTTCCCTCCTCTGATAAAGGTCTTGTGTGGGTAGTGTTAGGCACTGTGGGGTCATGAACATCAAGGCCATTTTGTGTCTGGAAGCTTCTCCTGTAAGCAGTCCTACCCTTCCTTTGGCTCTTACAATCTTTCCACCACCTCTTCCACAATGAACCCTGAGCCTCGATAGTAATGTCCCAGTGCTGAACACTCCACTGTCGCTTCTCAGCACTATGTTTGGTGTCTTTTGAGTTATTCCAGTGGTCACCACCATCTGAAAAAAAAAAAAGAAGCTTCTCTAGCCAAAAGTGAGAGTAGCATTATTGTATGTATTTTTTAAAAAAAGTGCTTATAAGGCAGTTTGGTGGACATAATATATGTATTTATTCAGACAACAACAGGCATTCTCCCCTAGGGCTCATGACCTCCCCCACCATAGGCTTTTGATGAGGTCTTTAGTACCAGGCATGCTTTCCCTCCAGTGGAGCAGGCCTCCAGTCCAATTAGAGAGGGGCTGGCTTCTCCCACAATAGACGTGCCACTATTGCCCCAGTTGGTATATTTGGCCTGCCTGGCCCATCTTAAGGCTTGCAAGGTGCACTGCTGTTCACCACTGTCGATGACTTCTCTCTCTTAGTTATTTATAAAACCTACAGCAGCATACTTCTTGGTAGGATGAGACAAGCTTTCCCTTTAAAGCTGGGAATGGCACGTAGATGTCAACCATCCATACAACACACTAGAACTCTCAACAACTGTAATCACTTAAAAATATACAGCAGGATCACAAGAGTACGGGATCCGTACTCTTGTAAGTTGCACTATGGGAGCGATTTACGGGGAGGCTACTAAAAATAGAATCTAGGTAATCCAGAATTGTGTATATTTGTTAACCTACACTGATCTCACTCTCCGATGGAGATTGTGTTTGTATTTTTCAGGATGCAGCGAGAGAGCTGGGGCCCATTCCTGGAAGAAGAAGTAGGAGAAAGCTAGATTTTTTTCATGCAGTTAGTTAGGGACAGAAGCCCAAAAAGGGAACAAGGAGATGTCGTTGTGTCCACCTTGGCAAAACTGGAATTTGGGTGTGATCCTGTCCCTCCAAGATGGCTGCAGTGATGCGCCCAGTAGGGACTTCTTGCTTCTTCTTCAACTGGTCTCTCTGCGTCAGACTTCCAAGTCCAGGAACAAATCAGATCTTGGCCCTTTGGGTTACTCACATGGCCCAGCCTCTCTCTCCTCCTCATTTTGCCCTGTGACCTGGCCTGAACATCCACCCGAGTCCATCTCTCCTTCCCAGTACTTACCTTGGCTTGGGCATTGCTCTTCTTGCCTTCGTGATTTGGGGGTGCCCTCTCACTTTTACCTCTGGTCTCTCAGTCCTTTGCTCTCTCTTAATCCTTTCTGTCTGTTATTTGAAGGGGCTTCCATGTTCCACCTCCCACGTGGCTGTGGAATCCCCCAATCTTTTTCCCTAAATTAACCCCACGAATTGTGATTTCTCTCCAAATAAACTCAATGGCTCATAAAAATTCCTTATATTCTGTGTATTTTTCTTAACTTACTGTAATTATGAAATCTTCTCATACTCTTGTTGATGGAAGTTCTGATTGCTCCTGACATTAAAAGGGACCTATATCTTACGGAACGACCTCAAATCAACTTTGTGATACATTACCACTGTGTCTCACTGGTGTTACCACCTAAATGGTGAGCTTTTGAACAAGACAAGATTATTATTTTTTAAAAAAAATATTTATTCATTTTCAAGGAGAGGGAGGGAGAGAGAGAGAAAAAGTGTGTGTGTGTGTGAAAGTATGTTAGGGCCACCACCTTGTGGGTCTGGCTTATGTGGGTCCTGGGGAATTGAACCCAGTGCCTTGAGCACTGGAGGCAAGTGCCTTAACCGCTGAGCCATCTCTCCAGCCCAAAGACAAGATTATTTATTCATTTCTTTAATGGTGCTGAGGCTTGAACCCAGGGCCTCATGCATGCTGTGCAAGTTCTCTATCACTAAGCTACATCCAAAGCCCAAGGACTGTCTTTCTCATTGACCTTGGAGTTTTGCACTTGGGTCTGGTTCATAGTATATGCTTGCTAATGCAGACGTGTGTTGGGAAAGGAGGGGACTAGTTGTTGCTGGAAGGTGGTAAGTGTACACATCTGTACAACTTATTTCCTCTTCAGCTTTGTTCTATGTTAGAGTCTAGTTTTCATCCTAATCTTTTTTGTTTAATTCTGAGGTAGGCGTGTATGTGTGTGCGTGTGTGTGTGCGTGTGTGTGTGTGTATGTGTGTGTGTGTGTGTGTAGGCTGTCCTTACACTGGGGAGAGGAGATGGGGGTGTGAGGTAAAAGAGAAGGTGTAGATACATGGTGGTTTGAGTGTGAAATGTTTCCCGTACCCTCATGTGTTTGCGATCATCCTCCTCAATCCCTGGCTGGGGAGGCTCTGGGAGGCAGAGCCTTGCTGGAGTAGGTGAGCCACTGGGAACTGGGAGCAGACCTTGAGGTTTATTGGTCCATCCTTCTAAGCTCAGAGCTAGACCATGCTTGCTGCTCCCTCCATGCTGCTGTGACAAGATGTGACCACATACCCTCTGCCCTGCCATGCTTTCCCCACAATGATGAAGCCCCTCCCCCTGAAACTGTTAGCTAAGTAAACCCTTTCTTTCCTCAGCTGCTTCTGGTGAGATGTTTTGTCTCAGTATGAACATACACTCAAATGTCATGCAACAATACTCAAAAGCAAACAGTCACCTCTCCTGGAAAAGGCCAGCCTCAGCAGAGCTCAGAGGTATAGCATTTAGCAGATTCTTAGGGTTCTGCCCCCCCTTACCTTCCAGCCCCTCCTGCTCCTCACTCTGCCCCTTTCCTCTCTTCTACTTCACTCTCAGGAGAACACATTTGACACACTCCTCGGGATCACTTATTCTTCAATAGCAAGTGTTAAGGCAGAAAAGCCTGTAAGAACCCACAGAATGCAGCTCCGAGGTATGATTTTAGACAATGCAGTGGATAGGTGGAAACCAAAAAGGAAGAATTTCACGTTTAACTTCTTAAAAATAGGATAAGAACATCTTACTGTCTCCCTTGCTCATAAAGCAATGATTGCCTGGGATCAAGAGATAGCCACTCCTTCAAACAGGCTATATACCCAACTCTTCCCAGGTCCCAGGACCTCTTCATGTAGCTGCACTATTTAAAAAATGGTTAACTTATTTATGTGTGTGTTGAGCACCAGTGGAAAATGAGTGCTGTTTTGTATTCAACTTTACATGGGTGCTGGGGAATTGAACCCCAACCTGCAGGCTTTGCAAGCAAGTCCTTTAACTGCTGAGCCACCTCCCTCCCCTTTAGATGTGCTGTTTATCTGTGACAGTGGTGAGGCCCTGCTCTAGAGCGTCCATCATAAACGGGAGGATTGAAAAAACTCTGAGACAGTACCTCAAGAGGTCTTCGAGTCCTGTAAAAATTCTTATCACCTCTTCCATGTGTGTGTGTGTGCATGTGTGTGCATGCGTGCATGCATGCATGGGTATGTGTGCGATTCAACATTATTGCACACTGTGTTGCAAGGGATCATCCCATATTGCTTGAGGGTCATGTGATCCAGTATGGTGTTGATGGTGGTGGTGGTGGTGGTGGTGGTGGTGGTGGTGATGGTGGTGGTGGTAGTGAGGGTGGTGAAAAAGATTATGGTTATGAGGATGATGGTCATGGTAGTGATAATGGTGGCTTTCTTCTGTAATGTTTCCATATCCAGTGCTAGGCTCTGTGGTGGGCATCTTATTGCCAAATAGCTCATCATTTGAAGAACCCTACAAAGTAGGTAGGGTTATTACCATTATATAAATCCAGGGAACTATGTACTTGGGGGGGATCCCCAGACATCTTTATATGTGCATATATCCTATCATTAAGAATTTTGAGGGGCTAGAGAGAGGCTCAGCAGGTAAGGTGCTCGCTTGTAAAGCCTGGCTGCCTGAGTTCAATTGCCCAGTACCCATAAAATGCCAGATGCACAAAGTGGCAAGTGCATTTGAAACTATTTGCAGTGGCAAGAGGCCCTGGCTTACTCTTCCCTGTCTTTCTTTTTCCTCTCTCTCTGTCTCTCTCTCTAATAAATAAATAAAAAAGATTTTGAGGACTGGCTGGGGAGATGGCTCAGAGGTAAAGTGCTTGCCACGCCAACATGAGGAGCTGAGTTGGGAACCCCACCACTCCTGCAGAAGCTTGTCTCTAACCCAGCCCTGGGAGAGTACAGACAGGGAATCCCTGGGGCTCACTGGCTGGCTGATCTAGCCTACCAGTCAGCTCCAGAGTCAGTGAGGGATCTTGGTTCAAAATCAGTGGAGAGAGATTGAGGATGATGGCCAATGCTGACTCCTGGCCTCCACATGCACACACACACATGCAATGCACACATGCACACACACATGTACACATGCACCCATGCATACACGTGTACCCATACAGTACACACATATGCACACATGCACCCACACAATACACACATATACCCCCCACACATGCACACATGCTAATAGAGAAATAAAAGCTTTGAGGACATGCACGTTACCTGTTTATTCACAAAGCATGAATGAGTGTCAAGATCATTAGCTACTATTCCAAAGCACAGAATATGCCTGGGATGAAGTTTACCCTGAGTCATAGTGGACGTAAATCCACATTTCAAATAGCCTTCTTGATAATTTTTCATATTTTATATGCCAATTGCTTGTCAGTTGTGATTATATCAACATTATTTTTATTGTATCATCTGGTTGACAAAGAGCTTGTAGCTGGTGTTCGGGAAGATTTGACTCTCATTTTTCATGTCAACTTGTGGTTTATGCTACAATTTCTAATTGTCCTTTCTGTGAGCGTAATTCAGTTAGAATTAGGTCATATCACTTGTAAGCTTACTTAATCACGCAAAGATGAACTGCCGTAGGCCAACACACAAAAAGCCAAGAAGCTCACTGAGTCCCGTTACCTCTCCTCTGTCACTCCTCTCAGCACCCCCATATGCAAAGAAAGGCAGAGACAAGAATCACTTCTTCCTGTTTTTAAAAAACTTTAAAAATATTTTTGTTTTTTGAGATAGAGGGAGAGAGAGAGAGAGGGAGAGAGAGAGAGAGAGAGATAGAGATAGAGAGAGAGAGAGAGAGAGAGAGGATGCACCAGGGCCTCTTGCCACTGCAATCAACTCTAGACGCATGTACCATGTTGTGTATACCTGGCTTTAAATGGGTACTGGGGAATCAAACCCAGGCCAACAGGTTTTGCAAACACGTGCCTTTAACTACTAAGCCATATCCCCAGTCCCCATAATTTTTTTCTTTTTGAAATCCATAAGGGAGTGTTGTTGGTAAAGCAGTGGTCCATGGGGTATGTGGACCACCGTGAATTCAGTTGTGTGTGTGTTGGGGGGCATGTGTGTGGAGGCCCGAAGACAACCTCAGGTGTCACCCTCAAGATTGCTATCCACTTTGAGATAGGGTCTCTCATTGACTTCCAGCCCACCAATTGGGCAAGACTGGCTGGCCAGCCTTCGGTCTGCTTCCCTAGCGCTGGGATTCCAGGCACGCACTACCATGCCTGGAATTTTATGTGGTTACTGGGGATAGAACTCAGGTCCTCATGCTTGCAAGGCAAACACCTTAGCCTTTGAGCCACAGCCTCAGCCTCAGTTGATTTTCTTTTCATTGTCCAGCAAAATTGTTTGTACTACTACGTGTTGAGGGCCATAGTATCTATTTGTCTTTCTTTCTCATTCTTCCTTCCCAACTCCCTCCAAATGCTAGCTTTGAGTTTATGGACAAATCCCTTCAGTGCAGTGGAGACATTTTCATCTTTTTTTTTTTCCATCTTAGAAAGAATCTGTGTTTTGCTTGACTTCAGTCCTCTCTGTCTCTCTGGTTCTGAGGAACCAACAAATGTTGTTGAACAAATGATGGAAGGAGGGGAAGCAGAAATGAATGTTTCAGAGTACCTGAGGAAGGAAAAGTCTAGAAATAATGAAGTGTGACTTGGATACAGAATTGGGGGCCTCTGAAGTCCCCAAGCATCTACCTTTGAGTATTAAATGACATCTAACCTTGGTCAGCATTTGGAAGGACATTTTTTTTTATTCAAAAAAGAAAAACGGTACAGTACACTGTGATAAGACCATTTCCTTTCTCACAGCGTCTCCTTTAATGTCAGGTCTGAAATATGAAGTCATTAGGGGATATTAAAACAGTGCTGACAAACTAATTAACAAAAGACATTACGCCGGATGGGCTCAATTTATCCTTTTTAATGGTTCTTATAAATGGGTGCCGCCAATTAAAATTAATAAAGATTTACCAGCGATTGCCCCGTGTACATTGCTAAGAAGCACCGCTGAAGGTCGGCTTAAAGTCAGCTTGTCAAAGCAGCAAGTTCAGTGCCCGAGCAGCGGGCCCCACGGAGCCCTGGCTTCGTTGCTCCAGATGGTCCTCCTTTAGCTCAGTGTGAGGTGTTTATCCATCCCCCACCCTGCCGCCAGCCTCACATCATCCCAGACAGCCAGAGACCCTCAAAAAATAAATACATAACGGAAGTAATCTTAAATGGCCCCAGTTTGGCGGTCGGCGGTCTGATCTGTCACAATTCTCACTGTGGCATTCCTGCTGTCATTTCTGGAAAATGACTTCTGTGTTTGTTCTGCACAGCTCATTGCTTGAGACCCACTAGCCTGGTTCATCCTGAAGCTTTATCAGGGTCTTCTGGGTGCCTGGGAGACCCATCGGTGGGGTGCTGATGAGAGAGGCATGGGCCTGGGAATACCACCAGGAGAGCTGCACCTCGGCACCTGTGCTTCGAGTGGGTAGTGGGTGGGGTTTGGGAAGAGTGGGGAGGTCAGCTTGGAAAACCTTTTCTTTTAAAAATCAAGTGCAGATTTCCTGCAGGACAGTGCAATCTCCCCCCCCCCCTTCACCTTTCATCCTCCTCCTTCTTCTACCTCTCTCTTCCTCTCCTTCCATTTTTTTGGGGGTTGGACAGGATTCTGCATGGCCCAGGCTGGTCTTGAACTTGCTATGTAGTCAATGATCTTGAATTCCTGACCCTCCTGCCCCCACCTCCTAAATGCTGGGATTACAGGCTTGTTCCACTATGCTGGTTTTTTTTAAAATATAAATTTATTGTCCATAATGAGTTACATTATTTAGTGGGCAAACCATGAGTTGTTATCCCAAATTCCCCAAATTCCCCCCCTCCCCCTCCCTGATCAGTTGGATATCCTCCTCCGTGGGTTGTCTGTATTAGTCCTTGTGGCAAGGGATCCTGGATAACCTAGTACTCAGCCTGGTCTTCCTGGCCCAAGTGTGTTGTTACTGATGGGTGCCATGCCTCTGGACCATCTCCCCCACCACGGCTCTCACAATCTTTCCGCCCCCTCTTCCGCTCAGTTCCCTGAGTCGTGGTGGGTGAGTATTAAGGCTGCCTTAATGTTGCGAGTGTAGGGGTATGCTGGGTTTTGATTCCTTTCTTAAAGGATTCTTGTGGTGTCCATGGTGACAGTTCCCCATTCTGGAGCCCACTGCCCAGAGTCCACTTCTCTGTGCAATGCTTGGAGTGTTTTAGGATAAGAGACCACACAGGAATCCCTTGGAGCTATAAAATGGCAAAAAGATGCAGCCCCAGGACTCCCAGTGCTGCCAGAATGTAGCTTAAAGGACATCAGTGCACACACACCCACTCCCATGGTCCCTGTGCCCTTTGTCCAGATGTTCCCAGAGCAGGAGTCACTTGAAGGTTGAATTCCATGTGCTGATATTGGCTACAGAGGACCCCACTGAGTGCTACTTCCAGGGCTGTCCTGCAATAGATTTTTGGGGTACAGGTGACTTCATGAGACAAACTGCATGACATCTGAGAACCTAGGCATCTGAGAAGCAGGACTGGAAATTGAGCAGAGTAACTACAAGCAGGGCAGATGGGACTGTGGGTCTCATCAGCTTGAGAGAGCAAAGGTGCTTAAAGCCAATTTGTCTGTTTCACAGCTTACCTGCCTCCCTGCTTCCCCTGCTCGTGTGGGAGTCTGCATATGAGTTCCTCCATGGGTGGAAACCGGCAAAGCAACTGCTAGGGACTTGGTGCAGCATTTTGAGTGAAGACTGCTGTCCCTAGGAGGGCTCTCACGCACACCTATTGTAAATGGTACCCTGGCTTTTTGCTTCCATTAAATTTCTGCTACTTGATGGGCCCTCGGGGAAAGAGCAGATTAGGATTATCCTGGACACGGCACAGTGCAAGAAACAGCTCCTGGAAGCAGCTGGATCAGGAATCTACCAAGTGACTGTGTGACCCAGGACAGAGCCACATAAAATGCTTCACCATTTTATGATGATGATGTCAAGTGAAAGTCATTATTTTTCCTATGTTTTCCCCAGTAAGAAGGTCAATTTATGTGTTAACTTAGTTGGGCCATAGGATGCCCGGATAATTGGCCAAATATTCTGGGTACATGTGTAAGGGTGTTTTAGTTTAGATTAATATTTGAATCCCACAATGGGATTCGTCCAGTGACTTGAAGGTGTGACTAGAACAGAAGGAAAACTTACCCATGAATGAGAGAATTTCTCTGCTTGATAACATTTGGGCGTGGATGTGTTAGTATCCATAATTATATGAGTTAATCTATCTATCATCCTTGTATGTATCTGTGTATCTACCTATTCATCTATCCATCCATTTTTTCTGAAGAACCCTCACTAATATTCCAGGGTTTAGACCACAGCCACCTGTTGAAAATATGGGGGGGGGTTTAATATTTCCCTAATTCTGGGACTATGTGACTGTCAATTAGCTTTGTCAAAGGCATCTCAGAAAGACGGCAGCAGGAGGGGATTACTTTAGAACAATATCCAAAAATAAACAACAACAAGAGGATCTCAGAAAAACCCAACTCCTTCAATCTCCAAAAAGGAGAGAACTATAAGAAGACTTGGGTCTACTTTTACAATCAGAAAAATTTTAAAAGAGAGATGGATGAGCAGTTAAAGGCACTTGTTTGCAAACTCTGATGGTCCAGATTCAGTTCCCCAGTACCCACACAAAGCCAGGTGCACA
>PVHP010018746.1:0-12688 GCA_004024765.1 Zapus hudsonius
TGGGTCCAGTTTCATTTTTTTACACGTGTTTGTCCAATTTCCAGCACCATTTGTTGAAGATGCTATCTTTAGCCCAGCATACATTGTTGGCACCCTTGTCAAAGACCAAGTAACTGGAGTTACTTGCATTAAAGGCTGGGTCTTCGAGTCTAGTCCACTGGTCAGACTGTCTGTTTTTCTGCTAATACCATGCTGTTTTAGTTACTATGGCTTTGTAGTATGTCTGTAGTCAGGTATGGTGATTCCTCCTGCGTAAGTTTTTTTGCTCAGAATTTTTTTAGCTATTCGAGGTCTTTTGCCCTTCCAAATAAATTTTGAGATTATTTTTTCTATGTCTGTGAAGAAGGAGGATGGGATTTTTATTGGCATGGCATTGAATCTGTAGATCACTTTTAGCAGGATTGCCATTTTTACTATATTGATTCTCCCTATCCATGAGTATGGAATGTCTTTCCATCTTGTCACATCCTCCTCTATTTCCTTCTTGAGTGTTTCAATATTTTCCTTATATAAGTCTTTCACTAACTTGTTTAGTGATATTCCCATTATTTGATTTTCTTTGAGGTTATAGAGAACGGGACAGTTTGGCTGATGTCTTTCTCCGAATGTTTTTCTTCTCTATATAGAACCCAGGGCCTTAGGCACTGGAGGCAAGTGCCTTAACCACTGAACCATCTCTCCAGCCCCCCCATGATCCTTTGATTAGGTCTTTTCATGGTATCCCACATTTCCCTTGAGTCTTGTTCCCTTGCTCTTTTGAATTTTGTCAAGTTTCTGATGTCTCTCGAATTCTCCTCTGTTTTGTCTTCCGTGTCTGAGGTTCTGTTTTCTCAGTGATTGATTCTGTTGGTGAGAGATTCCAGAGACGTTCTTATTATTTCAATATGGTTTTTGTTTTCTTAAACTTCTTTTTGGGTTGCTTCTATCATCCTGTTTAGGTGTGTTTTCATTTCAAGGTTTGATTTAATTACTTCTTTCTGACACTCATTCTTATATCTGCACATGTCTTTGGTTAATTTGGAAAGCTGGTTTTTAATACCTTCAGTTTGCAGGCTTGCCTTTAGTTCCCTTATTTCTCCTCTGAAGTCCATTTGGTTCTCCTCTTTTATATTAAGCCTGGTGGCAAAGCTCGTGAGCTGACTTTGTACTATTTCCAGATGCTCGTCCATCTTTTCTTGCATGACTAACATGAAGTTCTCCTTAGGATCTGTACCAGTATGATTGGGGCTTAGTGTCATGTCTTCCTGGGCCTGCCTCTGCTCTCTCTCTTTGTTGGTATTGTTGTTGTCATTAGGTGTGGTTTCCTCCGCTGGTGAAATATTCTTGCGTTGAGGTTTGCCCATTTTGCTTCCCCTCGGGGTGATTGGTGGGATGCCTTTGAGATGTCTGCAGGGGTTGGCGGGCACGGGGTTGTAGGCACAGGGGGTGGAGCTGGGGGGGGATCGGCGGGCATGGGGCTCCACAGGTGCAGAGGGAGGAGCTCAGCCGGCATGGGCCACAGGAGCGGGTCCTGCCATCTGGGCTTTAGTACTCATGGCCTCAGGCAAGCTCTGCTCCTCGGTGGCATTTTTCTGTCAGATGGATCAGTTGCTGGGAAGTGTCTGGAGTTTGGAGCGAGGTTGCAGCATGTGTCCACAGCCTGGATCATGGCCGGAAACCCTAACCCTTGTTCCCTGGGGACACGGGCTACTAGTCGGCCATCTTGAACCCCAATCTATTCTTTCACTTTCAGCCTAGATGTGTCCTTGGGTATGAAGTGAATTTCTTATAAGAAATATATATTTGGTTCTTGTTTATTATCCATTTGGTCCCTCATATGGTTTTAATTGGAGAATTTAGCCCATTTCCATTGAAGGTCATTGTGTGCTGGCTTCCCATCAGTGTAACAAACACATGAAATAACCTAATTATAAAGAACGATGGTTTTGGGGAAGTTCACAGTTTAGGAGTTTCAGCTCATGATTATTTCATTCAGCCCTTCTTGCTTTGTACCTGTAATGATGCCTGGTGGAGCAAAGCAGCTCAAAATGAACTTGAAGACCTTGCATTTTCCCTCTTAAAGTTTCTGCCAACCCTCACTAATGACAGAGTTAGGGACAAACCACTTAACACACGACTATCGGGGCCATCCCAGATGTAGCCACAGCGGGAAGGCTCTCAGACTTCCTTTCTGTCAGTTCCTTTCCAGCTCACTGTTTTGTGCTTCTTTGCTTTCTTTCTACTCCTCTCATGGCGGCTGAGAGATTTTTGAGTAGTAGTGTGTGCTGACTTCTTGCCTATAAATTTTCATGTTTATTATAGACTTTCATTTTGGGGGGTTGTTGTGGTCAGCTTTCTAGTTACTGCACAGAAAGAACCTGAGCAAAAGCGGCTTATGGAGGAATGGGTCTATTTGGCTTACAGACTTGAGGCGAGACTCCATCCTGGCAGGGAAAACGATGGCATGAGCAGAGGGTGGACATCACCTCCGCCATAGCACTGCAAACAGTGGCAGGAAGGTGTGCCAAACTCTGGCAAGGGGGAGCTGGCTTAGAACCCCCAAAAGCCCGCCCCCAACAACACAGCTCTAGTGAGGTTCTAATTCCCGAATTGCCATCAGCTGAGGATCAATCAATCAGAACACATTCATTTGTTTGTGGGGGACGCCTGGATCAAACCATGACGGGGGTTATTTTGAGATTTACAAAAAAACATTTTTGATGACAGAAACTATTAAGTTATCCTTAAAAGTAATAAGTGAAATGGAGAGATACTAAGACTGTACTTGTGCTTCCTGTGTTTTGAATTCTTTGATGTATCAGGCACGTTATGTCGTTTTATATTCATATTTAGCAACTTGGTAATGCCAACTTAAAAACTGGTTTTCGGCCTTAACAATAAAGTTATTAGTGGCTTACTCACCAAGTTTAAAATATTGGTGTCTTTGGAATTGTCTGTTCAGGTCTCCTTACCTCTCGCTTTCCCATGAGACCTTCTCTCTCGCTGCTGCCTGCTCTACACAGGCCTCCTGCAGCATTTCTCTTGGGAAATGTCTGATTATTATAAATTTACTCAGATAACATTTTTTTCTGGGATTTGTGTTTTTTTTCATTCTCTAATATTTTTGTTGTTTTAACACAGATGTGCCAGTTTCCAGGTCTCCAATTTCCAATCCATGTCTTAATCTCCTTAATTTCTAAGAATTGCTTTTCTGAGCTGGAGAGATGACAGAGATAAAGGTGATTGCTTGCTAAGCCTGATGGCCTGGGTTTAATTCCCTTTCACTTATATAGCAGCAAGGGGGCCTGCTGCACCTGTAGTCTGTCTGTCTGTCTGTCTGTCTGTCTGTCTGTCTGTCTGTGTCTATCTGTCTCTCTCTCTCAAATAAATAACTGCAAATATTTTTGAAAAGAAAAGCATCTCTGAACACAGTAACCATGGTATTCACGTTTTACTTTTCCGCCAGCCCTCTGAACAACTCTGCTCCCTGGCTCTTGGGCACTGTGGTTTTGTTGAGCACTGTGCTCGTGGGTGAACGAGTGCCTGCCTGACCTTTGGTTTTAGCTCTTAGCTACATTAAGACTCCTCTTCTTCTATTCTCTTTTGAAAATCTCGTTATAAAATGTCTGTGGATGTTTAGACTTGCCTGAGTTAAAAAACTGACTGGTGGCCTTGATCTTCCTGAACCTGAATATTTGTATTTTTTTTCAGTTTAGAAGGTTTTCTGTTATTATTTCTCATGTAATTTTTCTATGTCTTTACCGTCCGTATCCCTTCGAACCACAGTAATTTAATTATCTTCTCCCCAAATTGACATGAGCCTCTTCCTCTTCATTCTTCATTCTTCATTCATTCATTCCTCTTCATTCTTGCTCTCCTGTGATCGAATCTTCCCCAAGTCTCTCCTCAAGCTCAGGGATTCTTCTGTTTGTATTGATGTCCCATGTTGCACTTTTTAAAAATCTTATTTAGTGTATTTTTCAATGCGAATCTTCTGTTTCTTTATTTTCTTCAGTTCTGCAATGTGGCTTTGATAAAGGCCGGAATGGTTTGTCTGTATTTTTATGAAGTCCACTAAGTTCCTTAAAGCAGCTCTTGAATCTCTCTCACGTGTTTGCTACTGCGCAGTTGATGGCCCCCATGTGACTGCCCATCACGTGAGGTCACAGGTCTCTGATGATTCTTGATACCTGGTGACCTTTGATCCCCCCGGCCCTCCCCATGCGATGAAGGACCAGACGTGTCTTGCAGTCTCTTTCACATTTGTGGGAGCTTGCTTGTCCAGAAATCCTGAACCAAATTTACTGATCATATAGTCTCTGTATTGGCACCATCTGGGCACTAGAGGGTACCCCAAGCCCATTTCTCCACACCTACACCTCGCGCTTATGACAGTCTGAGTAAATTCCTACAAGGATACCTGTCATCTCTGCCTGTCTGGCCCGGACAAGGCCGCCTCCATTGCCCTGTCCACCTTGACATCCTCTAGTAACACTCAGAGTTCTTCCCAGAACTTGACTTTTCCATGGAGGCTCATCCTTGGAGTTCTACACGACTTCACAGCTTTCTTCTTTGTTCTCTACTCCGGGGAGATGACCGACCCTGCTGCAGTGTTGGGTGACACTAACACCCACCGTTTCCTAAGACCGATTCCAGCACGGGGTCAACGGCCAAGCTGCTACGACACGCTGGTGCCATATGCACTTTTGAGCTAAGACTGATGCTTTTCAAAGCGCAAATCCCTCTGGCTGGGATCACATGTGTTCCCCAGGCACAGGAGAGGGTCCAAGAGCTCTGAGTTCTCTGGTCCAAGTTCAGGAGCCATGGAGGTCTTCCTGTGAGGATTTCACAAGCCTGACACCGAGACCCAGACAGCATACTTTCCTCAGTGTCCATCCTATGCGGCGACATGAGCTGCTGGAAGCCCGGCCAGGGATGATGGTGGCCGTCCATTGTCCACCCAGGCTGCCACTAGCCAGGATGCACCTGCTCTCACAGCCCTAGGGACCTGGGCAGAAGCAAGAGTGTGTCTCAGACCCATGCCGTGGCCCTGCCCCTCAGAGCAGTGTCTGATCTGTGCAGCAGGAGGTTCAGAGCTACGCCTGCGAGCTCTGAGCTTGTGATGGAGGCACGGGGGTCCGCGTGGCCCTGGGCTTTTCTGAAGTGGGTCTAGCAATGAGGAATACGGGGGTCCTTGTCAGCCTGGATATGCAGACCCACGGACTTGTGTGCAATATGACTTGGGCCCAACAGTCAAGGTGCTCGTGACACTAGGGTTCACTGTGGAGGTCCTGGCACTGCTTTCCAGCCCAGGCCTGGCTTTAATTACCTCCCCCTCTCCCAAGCAGAAAGCGTCTCTTCAAACTGTTGTGTAGGGGTTGGGGGCCGGTGATGATTTTTTACCTGGCTGGAGTAGCTTCTGTGAAGGTAGTTTGGTGTGGAAGTAGCTTTTTTGAGATCTTTCTGGGGGATTAGACCCCCCAGAGTATCTTAGCCACCCCACATATATCAATTCTCAACCCAAAGTTGAGAGAGTCACTTGCATCCTCTGAAGGAGGGGTCACTAGACTGACAGCCCTAGGGGACCGCCTAGAAAAGTCCACTGACTTCTGGTAGAACACTGTTATTACTACAAAATGGATAAGAGCAAAACCGTAAAACAGACAGTTGCTACAATAAGAGGGGAGGGGAGGGGATGTCAAGACATTCCTTTTGGTTCTTTTCAAACCATGATTTTGCACGTGGGTAATGGTTACTGTATTAAAATAAGGGAACCCCAACACACACAGCCTCCTGCTGGAGAAAGGTCATTGGCTAATTCAGTATCTTCTCAGCAGATTCAAACCTTGTTGCTATTTTTCTCCTTCCGCCTCTCCATCCAGACTAGGTCAGTTCTACCCAGTCATTTGTTTATGTCTCAAACTTCACACTGCGTTCAACAGAGTTCTTAGAAGCCAGATCAGAAGATCCTATAGTGACCAATATCTGTCTGGGTGGGAATTGATCCAGCAGGTTCAACGCATCCTTGACAGGTTTCCTTGGGGGTCCCTGCGGCTGGGAGGGAAGCCAGTCTGTGAGCTGCAGATCCCTCATCTCACATGGCATTTGGGCTTCGGACCTGTGTTCTCCTTGCCTTGTGCCCCGCTCGTGACAGATGCTCTTGCCAAAGCTCGCATGACCAGAATAAGGCAAGTCAGATTTACTGTGGCTGCCGGTTGAAGCGTCTCCAGACGAGGCAGAAAATGTCAATACCTCCGACCTCAAGGGAGATGAGCGCTATTTCAGATATGTGGGCTCTGTGCAGAGTAGTTGTCTCCTCAGCGAGCATTGGTGCTAGTCGAAGGGGGTTTTCTGAGACTAGAATGTCATTTTCCACCAGGGACCCTTATGCAGGAAGAAGAGCACCCGTCAGAGCCTGTGTGGAGGGACAGAGTTGGACACGTAAGAGGAATCTGAGGTTCTAGTCATGGTTCTCTTGCTGCGTCCCTGGGATTGATCTGGAATCATCCACCTCGTCTTTTTCAGCGCAGATG
Source organism: Zapus hudsonius (assembly GCA_004024765.1). Lineage (NCBI taxonomy): Eukaryota > Metazoa > Chordata > Mammalia > Rodentia > Dipodidae > Zapus > Zapus hudsonius. The sequence continues at coordinate 6,513 of PVHP010018746.1, forward strand.
TGGTGATTGTGATGGTTAAGTTTGTCAACTTGGATACTAAGATGTAAGAAGATATGATTTGATGTCAAGTTGACAAGGGGTGGACTTGTGATGGTTAAGTTTGTCAACTTGAGCTAATCCATAATCATCTTGGGTGGATCCCTGAGCTTGCCTGCAGAAAGGATTGACAAATTCCTTTTGGGATTTTGAAGAGGACTTGTGATGGTTAAGTTTGTCAATTTGAGCTGATCCCTAGTAATCCTGGGTGGGCCTTCCAGAAGGAGACTCATATAAGGAAGCTTAAGGGGAAGGAGACGCTCTTCCTTCCTCCCCAGCTGCTGGTGCTGGTTCGTGACTTGCCCTCGCATCCTGCTCTCCTACCTTCCTGGATATCAGAACCCAGTTTCCTCGGCCTCACATCGTGGATTGAAGAGCAGCCGCTCCCCAGGGAGCCATCAGGCCTTCTGAGCTGGATTGGGACTGCTGAGACCTCCAGCCTCGTGGACTGAACAGCTACTGGTTCCTTACCTGTGGGCCTACAGACTGCTACTATTGGACTGCCGTAAACTCTCTCAGTAAATTCCTTTTTTTTTTTTATATATCCATTCTATCAACTCTGTTCCTTCTAGAGAACCCTGACTGATACAGGGATGGAGTCTCGTGAAGTCTTGATGGACTTTGCCGCTCACACGCACAGCTGTCAGGTTCCTGTGACTAAAGCTACCATCTCTCATTCCTCGGGGATATGTGTCCCAGCCGCTACAGCATCTGATCACTGCACCCTCCCAGCCCGAGAGGGCTCCTCTCCCAATGGCCAGTGGGAGGACCTCATTGTTGGCCCTGAGATAACACGAAGCATTACAGAACGAACCAAAGGTGCGTCTTATCACCCCCAGAGCAGGGCTTCCCCCTCTTGTCTTCTTTCTTCAATACTCAGCAGACTTTGCTTTGTCGGGAAAGCTTTTCCCCCTCATTTATGTGTCTGTTTCCTTTCTAAAATATAGATCAAGAGCTAGTATTTAATGAGCATTGGCTGTGGGGACCAGTTGATGGAACCTGTGGTAATTAATGGCTCTGTCTTCTGAATTATCCTTATCCACATTTTTCAGAGGAGGCAACGGGTTCTCAGAGAGTTGAGGAGACTTTCTGGAAGTCTCCAGATGGGGATCTGAGCTCTTAAACATTTTGGATTATTCCTCCTAGCACCACGGAAGCTGCTTTCCAGCCTTTTGTCATCTCCTAAAAAGGAAACTATCCCAGAAACACCCCTGGGGCAGGCGTGATCTTCTCTCTGCTATTTAATTTTCTCTGTTTCCAAATTGTTGTCCCTACCTTTCTTAATTAAGCCACGCCAGCCGACATGCTTACTGTATTAGTTGTTTCTTGTTGCTGTGGCAATGGATCTGGAAAGCAACTATGAAGGCTGTCTCAGGTTTGTGGGTGCCTTCCATCGTAGTGGGGAACACATGGTGGCGGAAATGTGAGATGTGGGTCACAGAGCCTCCATAGTCAGGAAGCAGAGATGACAGTAGAGCAAGGTCGACTTTCTCCTTTTATTCCCTTTTTATTTCAGTGGGGACATCGGCCAAGATCAACCCTCACAATTCCTCAGAGCATTCACTTTGGAGTTCATGTGAATATAAAGGCGTGAATATATTCTTTTCTTTCGCATGCATGCATGTCTGTAGTTTGCATGTTCTGAGGTTTTGTGGTCTACACACACATGTACAGATGCACACATGTCCCGTGCACACTTGTGTGGAGGCCAGGAGAGAAAGCTGAGCATCCTCCTGTAGGGTTCTTACACTCTTGCTGTTTTCAGGATGCTCTGGTCTCTGCTTCCCACAGGACTAGAGTTTCGGGTAGGTGTGACCATGCCTAGGTGTGTACGTGGACGCTAGAGAACCTTTCCCAGGTGGTCTGGCACTCTTACTTTTGTAGCAAGTACTCCTACACACTAAGCTATTGCCCAGACCTAAGAAAATAGTCTCAAGGGCTGTAGAGATGGCTCAGTGGTTATGACACTTGCCTCCAGTGCCTAAGGCCCTGGGTTCAATTCCCCAGGACCCACATATACTCTCTCTCTCTCCTTCGCTCTCTCTCTTTCTCTCTCTCTCTTTCTCTCACTAAAAAAAGAAAAGAAAATAGTCTCAATTTTCTCTGACCCTTTCTGTCCCAAGAGTCTCCCTGAAAAGACTGAACACACCTGTGTTTCACCTCTGGCCTAAGTGCTGAAGACTCGCAAACAGAGCATCCTGTGAGCTATCGGGAGATCTGTTCATTCTTGGTGAAAACAATTGAAACATGTTTGGAGGACATTGAGCTGTTAGCAGTCAACATCTCACAGCTTTGAGGTGATGGCAGGCACTGGCCCTCTCCAGGTGAGGGTCCAGGATGAAGACTTGATCAACTTAGCAGATGGCAGAAGTCTTTTGGGGAGAACAGCTGGCAGGATTTCTCTGTGAGAATGCTGATAAACTTGTGAGGTTTTTGGCAGCATATTGACATGATCTAATTTCCATTTTAAAAGAATTTTTCTGGGTTTTATGCTTCCTGCCATGAAAAAAAACATGGGAGCCAAACGACACCCCTAACTTGCAATGTGTAAGTGGGCCAAGTCTCTCAGGAAGTTCTTCTCCCTACGAAATGATCATACAAAACAACATAGAATAAAGACAGCAGACTGTCCCACGCTGAGATAATTCCGTCCCAGCAGTACTGTGCCCAAGAAATTTCAAATGAAGTATTCAGACGGAAGAGGAACCACCGACGGGCTTTCCGATCTGCAGATGGGAAGGAAGAGCACAGGTACAGGTAGGACACTTACCTTCTCCCTCCCAGCCCGAAGCAGCTGGGGAGGAACGCAGCCGGCGGCGTCAGAAGGCTTGGCACAGCAGACAGCTGGGCATCACATTCTGTCACAGCCGCTGGAGGAGGAAGCAGCAAGAAGGAGCTGAGGAAACCTCGATGACGCATCTCCAAGGTACCGCCTCCAAGGGTTCCAGAACTTTCCAAAATTGCCACCAGCTGGGGACCAAGTATTCAAAACACACGAGGCTGTGTGAGATATTTTACTCACGCTGCCACCAATGGCAAATATGAGAAAAAACGAAACATTTGTCTCAGTCTGCTCTCTTCAAACTTTGTTGGTATTTAATAACACACTTGGTCTGTAGCTATTGAAACGTAAAATTCGTGATGACACAGTAGGTGGGTGAGAAAGCAGATGGAGGTACACTGTAAGGTACAGCACACAGGAAGCACTATCGAGATACATGAAGACGTGAACCATAAACCCCAGTGAAGGGCCAGAAGAAAAATCCAAAACAGTGTGGATCTGAACCAGGTCTGGAGGAACCCGCAATCCTAGGAGACTGAACTCCATTATTAGAAACAGGGATGAGGGCAGGGCAGTTCCAGTAATCTAAGGGAGAAGGGAGCTTCTGAGTCATGGCAGCCCTAGTCGGTACTGTGACATAGAAGGGTGTGAGGCACATCCCAAAGCAGACCAAAGGGATTTATGAATGAAGTAGGCCGAGGAAGAGACATCAGACGAAGTCATGGTTGTCTCTCAGAATTAATGAACAAAGCCACAGAGAGACATCCACACCTTACTCGCATGAGGAAAAACATGAGAAAAGGTTTTTCTGATACAATTATGAGCCGAAATCTAGACATCTTAGCTTAAAATGCGTATTTAAGTACAAGATATGGAACAGGATAGTTAGACCTTCAAGACTCTGGTTTCGAGGTGAGGATGGTACTGTGGATGCATATTTGGGATTCATTTATTTATGGATATTTCGCTGAACTCTTTCACATAGCAGACACTTGTATTTTCTTTTATATGTCAGAGGGATGGTCATATTTGTTTTTTGGGGAAAAACATGAGAAAAAAATGGGAATGACATATTTGGGTCAAAACTGAAGGCAGAAGTACCAATTTTGAAAATTATCTCTGTGTAAAAGTCTTGGAAGACTGTATAAGAGCAACCCAGCTAGTGGCCGCAGGTAGAGGACATCTGAGAAGGTGGTACAGTTAGGGGACAGGCTGGATTGGTGACATAAAAGGCTGAGAAGAAAGCCCCCAAATTTTTCCTTTGCGAAGTCGTGGTTAGTCCACTGAGATGGAGAAAGAACAACCCTACACAAACTGGAACTCTGATGAGGAGGGTGCAGCATTGGATAGCTGAGGGATGCTGGAGAGGAAATAAACCATTGATACACACTAAGTAGGACATCTGTGGTAGTTTGAATAATGTTCCCCAATAGAGTTTCTTATTATTGTGTTTATTAAATTGTTAATTGTCTCCAGGCTTCTGGCTGGAGGAAATATCACTTTGGCCTAGCCTCCTGGGGTTGGCCCTTTCTAAATTGGATGCAAAATACTAGGAATAGATATGAAAAAGAAAAGCCGGAACTCAGGTCTGGCAGTTCTGCATTTTGTGAATTACAGTGTGCTTGCTTGCTTGCCTGCTTCTGGAGGTGCCGTCTCTCAACTCTGCTTGCTTCTGTGAAAGGGGGCCAGCCTTTTTTCCTTAACTTCCCCTGGGTCTGTTACTTCAATAAATTCTTTCCTCCCCAAAACTGTGCCTGGTTTGGAGATTCATCCCAGCGGCTTGTGACTGACTAGGACAACATCCAAGGCTGGTGACTGATAGGCCACTGGGTGAACACACCTCACTTTGAGAATTAATTTGCTCTTTTTCTCCAGGAAGTAGCTGGAGCTATACAGACGGCTGAATTAGGCACCCAGATGTGATCATAATGAAACACTCAATGGTCAGGCAATACCAGAGGAGTGGTGTTTAAATGATCTGTATTCTTCTTTCTTTATTTATTTTTGGTTTGCGGGGACTGAGAGTACATAGGGGATGGTTTGTGAAAGAGTGAGGTGAACGCCTTTTGTAGTTACCTTCTCCTTGCTGGGATAAAACACTCGAACAAAGGCAGCTGTTTGTTTGGATGAAAGTTTTTATTTTGGCTTACAGTCTTGAGGAGAAGCTTCATGATGGCGGAGGAAACAATCGCACAAGCAGAGGCTGGACGTAACTTCTGCCACAGCAGGTGGAAAACAGCGGCAGGAGAGGGAGCCAGACTCTAGCCAAATAGAACTGACTATGACACCCCTACGAGCTCCTCCAGCAAGGCTCCACCTCCAAATCTCCATCAGCTGGGAAAAAAGCATTCTGAACACATGAGTTTATGGGAGACATATGATTCAAACACCACACCACCAGGTAATAGGAATTCTACTGGGGAAAACCATGACAGCAATTATGTAAGATGCTAATAACAAAACTGAAGTCCTGTGACATAAAGGACGCATGTCTGCGAAGTTCAAACCCAGTGTTTAAATCTGCCTGAAACTGCCTGACCTTTACATGTTGTGATGGTCAGACCTCTCTGCTGAGGCAGTCCCCCTCTCCTTGAGGGGGAGGTGTTCAGTTAGAGCCACAACCTAGGTGCTAAAACTGATTGGTCAAATATAAACCAATCAGCTGTCTCTCTGACTCACCTGGGGAGGACTTAAAACTAGCTTCCCTAGAGGAAGTGGCCCTCTTCCCCCACATGGCAATGGAGTAGAAAGACTGCTGACCCAGGCCTCAGTGAGGTAAGGCCTGTACCCCTACCCCAGCTGATGGCTCCAGACCTTTTCTCTCATGAACCTCTCTTTCTCATAAAGGGAGCTTTCTGTTATCTTTTCTTGGGCTGTTTATCTTACTAAATAATATAAGCTCTGTGAACTCTGACACGTGTTTTCCCCACACTGGTGGCAGGAAAACTGTAACTTCCCACATGATGACTGGGAAATTTTCCCATCCAACTCCCCTTTTCCTAATCTACTAAATTAGAATAAACGTGTAATTAAAATTTAATTCTGTCCCTGTGTACAATTCTTTGGCATTAGAGGACAAGAACTCGGAGTAGGAGGAGGGGGAAGGGAGGATTCCAAAACTCTCTCTCTCCCCGTGTTGCTTACAATTATTAATTGTCAGCAACCCATATCAATGTGATGGTATGATGTTTACAGCCAGGCAGCCACTGTGGGGTTGTGTGTATGGACTCACTTAAATCTCACAGTTCCCACGTCTGCCATATCGTCCCATATCCTGGATGAGTGAAATAGGCTCACAGAGTACATTTTAGTCAGCCATTAAATAAGAGGGTTCTGGGTTGGAATGGATAGTGTAACT
>PVHP010018746.1:12788-32850 GCA_004024765.1 Zapus hudsonius
CCCCCCACCTCTCAGCCCTGACCAGCAGACTGCATGTGCTGACCAGGCTCCAGGAGAAGACATTCACGTTCCGAGAGCAGATTTCGTGGCTGGCTCTCTTGGCAGCTTCAAAGACTCAGCTACCCTCCTGCTGCCCAGCACTTATCCACGGCCTACATAAGACCCTGGTTCTTAGGATGGGAGGTCCTGCGCTCCAGTCATAATTAGAAAGGATATTGGTCCTGAGGTTTCTAAGCAATAGATAAAGAGCCAATCACACGTCATGGGCTGGCACATCTTATCCCCCTGCGTGTTCAGAGGCTCCTGGCTCGCTCTGCGTGTCCATCTGCTGAAGTGGTAAAATGCCCTCTCGCTTGATCCTTGGAATGCTGCCTGTGGTCAAGGTGCCAGGCCTCAACAGATCCACACAAATGCTAGAGCCTTTCTAGTAATGTCACCTCTGGCAGCCGCAGGACTTGGAGGACAGGATTTCCACCTGTCCAACGTCATCTGCTGAGCAGCGGGGGTATTTAGAGAGGAAAGAAGGGAGGGCAGATGCCAAGAAGACAGCCTACACCATAGGTTGAACTCCTGGGATAACATCCCGGAGTGTGGATGAGAGAACAGAGGACTCAAGAAAATTCCATGACTACAAAAGGGGCCAAGTGATAGGAGAGTCCAGCAAACACAGACCGTGGGGTACGGTGTCCCCACAGACCTTCTCCCTGGGCAGCTTGCAGGAAGCAGAAGCCCAGGAGTTTAGGAGAACGCTGGTCATGAATTCACTGGTCTTTTGTTTTATTTGCTTTTGTTTTTGTTTTTGATTTTTGAGGTAGGGTCTCGCTCTAGCCCACACTGACTTGGAATTCACTCTGTAGTCTCAGGGTGGCCTTGAATTCATGGCGATCCTCCCACTTCTGCCTCCAGAGTGCTGGGATTAAATGTGTGCACCACTATGCCTGGCTACTGGTCTTTTTACTAGAGAAATGAGGATTTGAAAAGTGACTCTTGGGCCTAGAGCCTATGAGAAATGTTTGCTATCGCGTGCTGCATATAGAGATGGTCTAAATGGGGTTCAGGGGACACGGTTGCCATAGTCAGCCACAGGCCGCTGGGATGAATCTCCAAAGCACGCACGATTATGGGGAGGAAATGTATTTATTGAGGTATCAGACCCAGGGGAAGTTAAGGAAAAAGGCTGGCCCCCTTTCACAGATCCAAGCAGAGGCAGAGACAGAAGCCCAGCACCAGCACCAAGCAAGCCCACTGTAACACACTGTGATTCCCAAAATGCAGATCTCCAGACCAGGGTTCTGGCTCTTCTTTTGCAGATCTATCCTTACTATTTTACATCCAAATTGGAAAGGGTCAGTCCCCAGGAGGCTGGGCCAAAGTGGCACTTCCTCTAGCCACAAGCCTGGAGACAATCATTTTGATAAATCCTTAATTCTTTTGGGGGACATTATTCAAACTACCACAATGATGTTCTTGGAGGATCCCAATTTTTACTGCAGAAAATAAAGTATTTAATTTGTAAACAAATATGTTGAAAATTCTGAACTATCTGCATGACACTACAACCCTTAAATTATTTACCAAGCACATTACAGACAGACACATTTAGAGAATATAATTTGGTGAGACACTGCACCTTGTAATGACTTAAGATATTTGATAGTATAACTCGTCTTTTCTTGTGGAGGAAATGTGTGGTGCTGGCAGATATTAGTGATGATCCACACATTTACTCCTCACAGGACCACACCGCGAGGTACGCTTCTCACTGACAGCATGATCCTACAGCAAAGAAATCCTTGTCTTATTAGTTCTGATAACCCAATGTCACATTGCAAGGTCTAATTTTTCGACCTCTGGGTATTTACATTCAGGCCTAGTTGTAACAAAGAAATCTGCCTGTTGGAAATGGAGTGTTGGCTTTCTGGGCAGAGACTATGTTTCTCTTGGTCTTTTTAGCATTGGTGTTGGCCAGAGGAACTAGACACTGAATTTGCCCAATGAGTAATGAACGTGTAAGAGCGGACCAGCCAAGGTCATCTCTCAACACACCTTTTGATGTATTGTAAAATTAATAGTTTCCACACTCACAGCTTTCCCCAAAGGCTACAGTGTAATAGTCTTTGCACACATACCCATGGAAATGCACACTCCCAGGCTGTCCCCTCCCCCACAGGAGGCAGCCATCAGGAGGCCCAGACAGCCATAGCCCATGTCTGAGAGAATAAAGATGTGACCAAGCAAGGCTGTGGCAGAGGGGATGGAGGACGGATGCGGTGGAACAGCTTTGTGACAAGATTTGGAATGACTGTTGGCCTAGGATGAGCTTGCTGTGAGGGAGAAGGTGAGTATAGGGTGGTCCCTAGGCGTCCCTTGGGTTTCCTGGGGACCCGGGATGCTGGCACAGGTTCCTGAAATGTCTTGGAAAGGGAACACTAAGCTCAAATATTAGCCTCAGGTCAGGGTGAGCTCAGACCACCTGCCAGCCTCTGGCCTTGTCATTGTTTCTGGAGACAGTAGCCTCCTCTGTAGACAAACAGATCACGACTGAGGAATTTTAAGTTTTGAAGCTCGGGTTAAGGCCAAGCAAATTAAATGATGTGTGACAGAAGAGACCGTATTTCTGTCGCTCTGATGGCATTTGTCACTGACCCTGTGGCAGTGCTTTCGTGTTCTGATGAGTTTTTGTTTGCATTGCTGATCTGTAAAAGATAACATTTCTGGTGATATTTTCCTACTGAAAAGTCTTCAGTGTTTTTTCTCAGCATGAAAACGTAAATAATCACCGAGCAACTTTCAGGTTATCTGGGTAGGTTTTCCCATTTTTCGTAGTTAATAAAAGTATGCCAATGAGGTAGCTTTCCCTTCTCATCAATAGCCTTCTCATGGAGTGCTGATGAATGCATCTTTATTCACATGGCTTTGTGAAATCCATGTAATTAGTAGTCACCAAGAGTGAAAGAATTCACTAGAAGAATTGACATAGAAAAATGGAGGAAAAGACGGTAAGTGATATTTCCTTTCCTGGAAAGAATAAACCATGGGATTCAATTGACCAGAGTAGAAGGATTCTGGGGCTCTCTCTGCCTCTCCTCCCGCAGGAATCTCTCCTCCTGTGAACCAGGCTCACTCCGTCCCCATTGTTAGATTTCCAGAGGTCCTTTCCTACATCTGAGCTACAAGGCTCCACAATTCAGTGGCAGGGAGTGTGGTTTCTGGTGCTGCTGTGTGACTTCCCATGCTGGCCGGCCGGGCTCACAATGCCCCATTATTTGTTCCTTCCTCGTTGATCCATCACTGTGGGCAAGCCATTGCATCTGACTCCAGCCCACCACGCTAAGAGTTAGACGAGAAGGCTGGCAAAGGTCTGAGAAACTGCACACCCATGTTCCTTCCTCCTGCTTACGTCTGTATTGCTAATGTCTTTCTACTCACATTTTCAATCGCATTGAACTTCTGTAAAACTTAGTTTGCTCTCATGGAATGAAAAATCTATCAGGAATGATATTAAAATTCTGCTTAAGCCAGTGTTACTGCTCTCTAGTGTAAGGGGAGGGGGCTTAATTCACGACCAGGAGCAAAGAATAAGGAATCAGAAGTGTCACCGGTGGGTGTGAGGGCCTCAAACTGAAGGCTCATGACAGCTGCCAGCGGTGCCTGAAAAGGGAGAGTAGAGATTTACGTTTATGAGTTGTTGTTTTTAAAAAAGCCATCAGAGAAACGAATTAAAACTACAACTTTTAATTGGAGTTAATTGGTTTGGGTAGTTGAAATAAAGGAATAGAAGGAGAAACCCCATCCCTCTTTCCCTCCTTCAGAGACCACAATGAGTGATGAAGCACCTGCGGTTAATCAATGACAGCCACCCGGTCCCCTCATTGAATCCTGAGCGTTGGGCCCAAGGCTTCGTAAGAGCAAGCCTCCAGCTCGCTGTTAGATGGATGAGACGCTGAGAACACAGGCTGGTAAGTTCCAGGCCCAAGGTCACCTCCAATGTCAACTCCGGATAAGGATCTGTCTTTCGTTTTTATCAAATCAGAACACTGCTGAGCACGGTGCAGGCCCTTGTGGGTCATGCCATCCCCATACGGGCAGGAGAGGCATGCAGGTCAAGGTCATCGACAAGCAGGTATTTGGAAATAACCATCTTTGTCAAAGGAGCCAAGGTTACCATAGAAGTTCAGCGTTCCTCGCAGCTGGCACAAGTGACAAATGGCTGTAGAGGAAAGATCAGTGAGGCTAAAGCTAGGTGATCCTGTTTCCACATGTCCCCAAGGTGACCGCCAGTCCTCTCTAGTTCCCACAAGGACATTTCGTGCTTAATTGTATAAGGAATATTGAACAAAGTGATTTGTCCTCTGATTTGATATCAAAGAGAAATGGTTACTTCGATAAACACATTAGTAAGATCCAGTAGTGTGAAAGAAGGTCTGTTTCATACAGAAGCCAGCAGACGTCCAATAATAGGTTAACTTTTGTACCTTCTTCATCCAGCATATAAAAATTAACTTCATGGTTGACCACAGATTTAAACAAGAAGGAGGAAGGAAACCCAGGGGAGTGGGTTTATTTTATTTTTAAAAATATTTTATTTATTCATTTTTAATCAGAGAGATACAGGGAGAAAGAGAGAGAGAGAGCGAGAGAGAGAGAGAGAGAGAGAGAGAGAGAGAGAGAGAGAGAGAGAGAGAGAGCGCACCAGAGCCATCACCCCTAAGCTCACAACATTAAAGCAGCCATATTACTCACCCACCACGACTCAGGGAACTGAGCGGAAGAGGGGGCGGAAAGATTGTGAGCCGTGGTGGGGGAGACGGTCCGGAGGCATGGCACCCCTCAGTAACAACACACTTGGGCCAGGAGAACCGGCCTGAATACTAGGCTATCCATGGTCCCCTGTCACAAGGACTGATCCAGATGGCCCACGGAGGAGGATATCCAGCTGACTGGGGATGGGAAGTGGAGTGGTTTTGTGTACTCAGTACCGGTGAAAACAATGTCCAAACTTCTGCAAACTAGCTTTTAGATGTTACTGGGTTTTGTTTGATGCAGAGTCGGGCAGCCCCTCCGTCTGTCAGCCAGAACGAATGTTCTGAGCTGAGCCGTGGAAGGTGGCCTTAATGACAGAGCAGAAACAAGCAGAACAGAGTGGCTCTTTCTGTTCCTGTCCCTTGGGAGAATCTTCGTTCGTTAAAGATGACTCTGGATTCTTGAAATAAGCATCCATGACTCCCCGCATCACTCTTGAAATGGAAATAAATAAAACCCCGATGTTCTTCTTGTACTCACAGTTTTCAAAGTACCTTTGAAAGAATACACCTGTCCCAGAGTGCAGAAGCAAACACAGAAACAGCCCCCAGAGCTGACTGGGCTTAGAGACCATTAAAAGCAGCAAATATAATTATTCAAAGGACATTTTCACACACCTTCATTAGATTCTTAGATGTGCCCTGTCTCCAACACTGGGTCATGGATAGTTTGTGAAAAAACAGCTTTAGTGATGTTTTCCTAAAATCACTATCTTCGCATTAATAAATTTGTAAGTGCCGACTTGATCAATTCACTGTCAATCTCAAGCTCAAAAAGTTATTCTAAACAATGCATATTTTCAAGAATAATTTCCATTGTATTGAAACGTGTATTTCAGTGCAGATATTTCAAGCATGTTTTTGTTCTAGCTTCACGCATGATGCATCTTTTATTCTTTCTTTTACAAGATAAACTCATTTAATTAAATGGCAGGCCATCTTAGTTTCATTCTAATTTGATACAGCTTATAAATATGCCCAGTTTCTAATAAGAGTCTCAATGAAAAAGTTTTCTAAAACTTAATTCATTACAAAGTGTGTCCACAGACTTATAATTACTTCACACAGCCATGAGGCTTTCAGTTAAACTCTTCTTTATACAGGGCTGTTGTTGAATGTTTTCGTAAAATTTAATCTCAAAATTTTGAAAAAAAGACATATCAACTTTTAGAAGATGCTTATGTTTATTTATAGTATATTTCTTAAAAACTAGTATTCAGGATCCCTTGCCACAAGGACTAATGCAGACAGCCCACGGAGGAGGATATACAACTGATCAGGGATGGGGAGGGGGGAAGTGGGGAATTCGGGATAACAACGCATGGTTTGCCCACTAAATAATGTAACTCATTATGGATAATAAATATATATTAAAAAAAAAGAAAATAGAACTTTTGCTTGAAAAAAAAAACCCTAGTATTCATGCATGTCAGGGTGAATACCATGAAGTCAACATCCAGTTTATCTCGAAAGTGCAGCATAATCACCTCTGTGTCTTTCTCTCTCTGCACATGGAAATATATATTTACACACACACACACACACACACACACACACACACACACACACACACACGGACTCGTATCCCTTTTCTGGTGGTAATATAGGCTAGACAATTGTTCTGCCACTGAGGTCAATCCTGAGCTTTTTTTTAATTTTTAAAATTTTGAGACAGTGTCTCACTAAGATGCCCAGGTTGTCTGTGAACTTGCTTGACATCATAGGCAGGCTTTGAACTTGAGCTTCTCAGTCTCCTGAGTGGCTGGGACGAAAGCCCTGTGCTACCAGGCTTGTGTTGTAAGACTTGTCAATGGTTATTTTTATATGAATTAATAGTCTGGCTTAGCTTAATGCATGTGTGAGTTTCATCAGCAGTACAACCAGATCCATGTACATTTATTTTCCAAAAATCTCAAAGAATATTGTTTAAAATCAAAGCCTCACAACTTGACCAAAAGATGGATTCTAAATTAGCATAATAACATTCGTTTCTTACATGTCAAATTTTCCATGGGATTTGAAATGTTTGAAGTGATACCAGATGTTTAATGTTTCTTAGAACAAAACTCCAAGAAACTTGCTCTTGGATTTGACGAGTTAGCAGAAATCATCTCAATATTGTTAAGTGATTTCCTATTTAAAATATTTGATGCCATAGAGATAAACCAGAAACCTTTAAAAAAATGTTTGTGAAGTTCTTCCATTAATGCACACTTTGTGTTCTGTGATCTTCATAGATGGTCGAGAAAATTTGGAATTGAAAATTAGCAAGTTTGATATTGAAGAATCATCCTTTGATTAGTTAAATGGCCACGCCTCACAGACACAGGCAGGCATGCTGCTGTGAGTGTTTGAAGGTCTGGTGCAGCACCTACTCTGAGGGAGCTCCAAGAAGGAGGAACTTCTTAACAGATCACCTTGTTGTAGATCACAGACACAGGAGCCTGAACCTTTGGACCACACTTAAGACTCAAACTAGTGAGAACTAAAACTCCCAAGAACCAAAGAAGTTCAAATTCTCCTAAACTTTGGTATGTAGTTTTCTTTGTAAAAACGAAGGTGGAATTCTACCTCTGTGCTTTGTTCACCTCCTTTAAGAAAAGCTTTGTCCCAATGATATAAAAAAGCTCCATAAAAAGGCAAGACAAGGATATCCAGCTAATTGGAGACAGGGAGGAGGGAAATCTGGAATTTGGGATACCAACACATTATTTTTTCATTCCGTGTATCTAATTATGGATAATAAAGATATAGTTAAAAAAGAAAATAGAAGCCGGGCGTGGTGGCGCACGCCTTTAATCCCAGCACTTGGGAGGCAGAGGTAGGAGGATCACCGTGAGTTCAAGGCCACCCTGAGACTACATAGTGAATTCCAGGTCAGCCTGGGCTAGAGAGAGACTCTGCCTCGAAAAACCAAAAAAAAAAAAAAAAAAAAAAAGGCAAGACAATTATGCTTTGCTTATAGTTTTGAGCCTTGCTAAGGATTCCATCTTGTTCTTGAAGGTTCTGATTCATTACATTTTGGCCACTTCTTCCATTCATTTCATGGCCTTTGGTGTTAGGGTTTTGAGTGATTTTCCAGGGTCTAACTAGCTGTGGTTCACATGGATTGTATCAATGTGTTTTCTCATTGGTACCTCCACTGTGGGTACCATTATATGCTTCTGTCTCAAAGCCTCGATAGTCTACCGGTAAAGGCAACACAATTCATAACTGGCCTTTCTAACTGACAAACCAGTTCTTTGACTTAAACATGAGTAAATGAAAATTTTATTTTCCTGATAAATTCAGGTTGGGGCATATGGCCAAGTCTCTCTCACACGAAGTTAACTTTTTCTTTATAGGCAGTTTTCATTAAAATAACAACAGAACATATATAAGGATATAAAGTCAACCTTGTCCAAACAGCCAAAGACAGTAACTCCATCATCCTGATAAGGCTCCCTGTGGGCTTGTCCCTGAGGACAACCTAGATTCCTCAGTGAAGAAGCAGAAGTTTTATTGTTGGACTTTACAATTTTTTCATCAATCCACCTGAGACCCAGGCTTCTCAGGGAAATCCTGGAGCTTGTGTGCAACCCTACTGCATCCACAGGGAGGACATTGGAAAGGTCCGTTTGGTGACACAAGAAGAGACACCTGTGCATTTTGCTGTGCTGGACGTCACCTGGCATGTTCTCTCTGGGGTGAGCCATTGTCACAGTCGGCCACACACTGCTGAGGGGAATCTCCAAACCAGGCACAGGTTATGGGGGAAAGGATTTATTGAAGCTACAGATTCAGGGGAAGTTCTAAAATAGCAAAGGAGGTTGCGCCCCCCTTTCACAGGTCCAGGCAGAGAGAGAAACCCATCACCAACACCACACAGAGAATAACAAATAGGCAGTGTGCCAAGGAGAGAACTTTCCCCCTTTTTATAGCCTTAGGGCGAGGTCTTACAACCCTATTCGAGGTCCCTATTCAAGACGTAATGTCTTCCTGAGTCTCTGGAATTTCCTTCCTGCACTGCCCATACAGGAAGGGATGTTCACTTTCTAGCTCTGCTGAGTTTCCTTTCATCCTTGCCCTTACTGAAAGGCTGCCTTCCTGTAAACGTCCTCAGAGACCCAAGATAATTAACAAGATCAAGTTGATAAGAAAACCAAACCATCACAAGCCCACCTCTAACATCCCCTGGATCTGTAGTTTCGATAAACCCTTGCCTCCCATAAACTGTGCCTGGCTTGGAGAATCATTGCAGCGGTGTGTGGCTGACTGTGACAGATTTGGTCCCAGCAGTGGGGTAGAGTTGCTGAGATGAATCTCACCATGTGGATTTTGGTCTTTTGGAATTTATGTGCTGGAGGAATGGACATGGACTTGGTACTTGCAACTGAAGATGCCTTCCAGAGCGGTAAGCCAAGTTTTATGGACTCTTCTGGTGAGAATTTGGAAATGTTATGTGCAGAGAGAATTGCATTTGGAGACTTGGCTTGTGAGCTCTCTAAGGGGAAGGAGAGACTGAAGAGAAAGCTATTAAAACTGTTATTTGGCTGTGTTCTACTGCCTATGCCCAGAGAGCTTGATCAAGGTTGAATTTAAGAAATGGACCGTTGTGTTTGGCTAACAATATGGAACTGAGAGTTTTTAGATTTTAGGTTGGAAAAAACCCAAAGCAAGTTTAACTTACAGGCATAGAGACTGGCTTTAGGTTACTGAAGCTGCTATTGTCAACACATGAGCCATCCTAAAGAAGATAGCCTAACTGCTCTACACTGAAGCAATGGAAAGGATGCCTGAGGTGTTTCCACCCAGGAAGGACTGAATGATAGACTGTTCAAACTCCTTGGAAAGGAATTAGCCGAAAGGAAGGAACCTGCTCTTCGAAGTCTCTATATACTTTGACCCTGAATTAACAACGTGGCTGTGTCCTGCATACCTGGTATTGCGTTTGGCAGCCTGAGAAATGCATTCATGGAGTGGGTCGTGAAGTGCACACGGTTCCAGGAGCCGCTGCTGAGATGTGGTACGTGGAACAGGACATGAAGTCTCTGATTGGCAAGTGAAGCTGTTGGAAGATGGACCCCGGTTTGCAATGGAGACCCAAAGATGTTTTGGATATACCAGGACTATGCAAGGGCTACCATAGAGCGTGTTGGCTTGGGATGGAAGTTTCCCCCAGCTTCTCAGCCAAGCTGGATGGATGGAATTGGAAAATCCAGAGACTGTCAGTGACTGGTTGTGATATTGGACTTGAACTGCAGATGTTTGATGTTTGCCTAATGGTTTTTGAGTTTGCATGAGTCCAGTCTCAGTATGCCTCATAGCAGTTGGAAATGTTAACTCTGTGCCATTATGTGTTAACTTGTTTTGATTTTTTACAGAACTCACATGTAAGGGATCTTGCCTTGTGTCCTTCCTTCTATTCTGGGTCATTTTTTTTTTCCTCACAAGGGAGAAAGTGGGCAGCCACTAGCTCATACCCTTCTTTCCATTCTGCGTCCTGGTTTCCCCTCACAATGGGGCAAATCCCTTGATTCTAAGTGTCGAGTCTGTCTCTGAGATCAAGCAATCTCCACTCATTTGTGGGCTGTGGTACGAGGAATTTTAAAAATGAAAAAATGAGATAAAGGCCCAGCAGACACAAAACAGCTGAGGATAATTGGGTAATGTAATACCAGAAAAGGAAGACCCCCTTTGGAAACAGCATCAAAGAATCAATGAAGCCAGGCAAACCACATATGGCCAAGAACATCTCGAGGTTTCTAAAGCAGGTACAGTCAGTCAGCCAAGTACTTGCAAGACAGAATGCTATATGCAGGCGATAAGGGGGAGAAATCATGAACAAATATTGCAGATGATTTATTGCAGATGAAACATTTTGTTACATACCATTTATAGATAGATCAAGGTGGTAATGAATAAAGATGAATCAGGTGGAAATCAGAGATCCCTGTAAAATTTTATATCAGCAGACACAGAGTACAAACCCTCTTTAGCACACTCATTTAACACACATTCAGTGATGAGAACTGAATGGTCTCATGCTGTGCATCCAGGGCAGAGACTGCACAGGTGGCTTAGATTTGGGGACACTGCTTGGAGAACCTGCCCACAGGTGAGGAGCCAGCTGTAGGCTGGGGGCAAAGCTGACTCACTGTGATGCTGACAGTCAACCTGCACCAGTTCCCACAGGAGATCTGAGCTGCCTCTTACCAAATCCCTGCTTGGTGTGGCCAATTGCAGGGAAGACAGAAGAGGCAAACCTTCTCATGAGACATTTGCTGCAGGCAGACGAGAGTGTTTACCAGCAGGGATGAGCTGGGAGCCATCCATAGCTAATACTCCCACCAGCTGGGGACAGTGAGCATTCCCTGAGGACATCAGCTAGGCAATGCATCAAGGAATCCAGTACAAGTGGTCAGTGGATTCCAAAGACATGCGGAGAGTGTATGTTCTTTGCAATACTGTGTGTTGTGTCAGCTTTCTTGTTGCTGCGCAGATAGAACCCAAGCAAAGGCGGCTTGGGGAGGAATGGGTTTATATGGCTTAAGGACTCAAGGGGAGACTCCATTCTGGCAGGGAAAACGATGGCATGAGCAGAGGGCTGGACATCACCTCTGCCACAGCATTGCAGACAATGGCAGGAAGGTGTGCCAAACTCTGGCAAGGGGAAGCTGGCTTAGAACCCCATAAGCCCACTCCCAACAACACAGCTCCAGAGAGGTTGTAAAACCCAAACTGCCATCAGCTGAGGATCGATTACCCAGAACACATTCGTTTGTGGGGGACACCTGGATCAAACCATGACACTGTGTTAAACTGAGGCATCAGTAACTATGAGGTTCAGTGTGCCCTGAAACAGAAAAAAAAAAAACCTCATAAAGATGTTGTGATGATTACGTAAATGCATGTGGAAAAAGGGCTTCGAAAAGTTGGAAATCTCTTTGAAAGAATGTGCTGCTGGTTAGTAGGAAGACTGGGGACATGGAGAATAAAATGAAATATATGCTTATATATTTATATAAACTAATGTAGGCTGACATTTACTTGCCCTGCGCCGGAAGCAACACACACGCAAGGCACTAAGGAGATAATAGTTGAGGGATTTAAAAAGAACATGCCCATAATTAGAAAACCAAATGGAATTTTTTTTACAGAGATAAAAACACAATTTATGGGGCTGGGGAGATGGCTCAGCGGTTAAGGCACTTGCCTCCAGTGCCTAAGGCCCTGGGTTCAATTCCCCAGGACCCACATAAGCCAGTCCCACAAGGTGGTGGCCATGGTGCTCTCTCTCTCTCTCTCTCTCTCTCTCTCTCTCTCTCTCTCTCTGTATCTGCTTGAAAATGAATAAATAAAATATTTTTTAAAAATACAATTTATGCACATCATCATAAAACTTCAGAAACCAAAATCAACATGAAAATAGCATTAAAATACAGAAAAAATCAGAAATGCCAATTATGTACTAAGGGGCAAAAATTTTTCCCTTTAATAATAGTTCATACCGAAGATAATGAAACAAATCTGTTTATACACAACGCTATTATGTGACAATGGGAAGTTACCCAGTGAGAAGGCACAACTGATCTAACCTTGGGTATAATAGTGATGGTCGGTCATCAAAAGTCATACTAAGAGAAGGACTTAAACTTTCCCTTTGTAGAGACCAATGGCCTCTCAGGACCCTCATGGTTTTTACCCCAAAGTATTGAAGATATGTGGGTATTACTGATCTCCTCAAGATCAAGAATAACAAACACTTTGGCATTCAGTAAATTTGTGCTGGGTAAATGGTTTTAGCAGCTCCCAGGACCAACCAAAGATGGAGGGAAAGTCAGAGTTCTAGCTCCCCCTGCCTCTAACTGCATAATGACCAGCCTCAAGTGCTAGCCTATGTCTCCACACTCACCTTCCACTTTCTGTCTTTCTTGCTCGTGCTGACCCCGTGTCACATGACACAGCATCTTCAGCAGTTCTAAATTCTCTTTAATTCACCATTAATTCAAGCAGCTGTGCAGTGACATTATAAGTCACTCCAGGAATGAAAGTTCGTAGCAGACACAGATGAACTGAATGGCCAGGTTCTCTCTACTTCCACCCGCTTTTTTATTTAAAATGCAGGTGATATCATGAAACATGGCTAATCTGCGGAAGAGAATTCAATCACAGCATTTTATTTGGAGCAGGTTTTTGTCTGAGCTCACTTACCTCTTTCTTTAAGTTCAACCTGCTCAGAAAACTGCTCCACCCAGCCTGGTGGTACCTGAACCCCTGTGATGTCATTTATAAATTTGTTCTGGAAAACAACCCAAGGTGTCCTAACCACACTTTTTGTCATTCTTCCTATGTTTGTTTCATATTTTGCCATGATTATTTTCAGGTGGCATCTTGAAATTTTCTTAGTTCTATATGGTAAAGAGACAGAAATCTTAGAAGACAAAATAAATGAAATATCAAGGTAATCCAATAAGTGTTGAACCAAAGTCTGGTACTGGTACCGGATGATACATAGCTTGGTAGTCTGGACCAGGTGAATGGGCCTTCTCTTTTAGCTCTCTTACTTCTTAAAATAGGACACACATAAAGAAACCATACCTTAACATGCTAAGATGACATTTTTAAGTGACTATATCAATAGGAAGTATTTAGGAGATAGGTAAATGAAGTCATATTTAATTTCATTTTTTTCATTGAAGATAAGAACCTCTTGTGGAGTTAAAGTGATTAGTCAAGAACTGAACTAGTAAACCCTTAAGTCACATCTGCTGTAAACTATGAGATGGTAGCCAGGATTAAAAGATGGCTAACTTTTATAGACGGAGGGTGAGCACATGAGGTTTGTGGCTTTACGTCTCACACATTCGTGCTCCTGAAAAATTTACACATTTGAGTATCTGTATCACTTTCTCTGAATAGGGGAGCCATTGCCTTGCTTGTGCTGGATTTTTTTTGCTGCTGTTTGTATGATGTAGTGTGTGTGTGTGTGTGTGTGTGTGTGTGTGTGTGTGTGTGTGCATGTATGCCTGTGTGTTTGGGTGTGTGTGTGCATATGTGTGAGTGTGTGTGCATGTGTCTTTGTGCATGTGTTCATGTGTATGTGTTTGTGTGCGTGTGTGCTTCTGTGTTTCTCTGAGTTTCAGTGTTGACATTGATGTCTTCCTCTCCACCTTATTTTCTTGAGGTAGGGTCTCACAGAACCCAGAGCTTACCAATTTGTCTACAACGCTTGGCCAGCAAACCTAGGTGATTCTCCTGTCCCAACTTCCCCTGCAGGATTATAGGCACAGGCCATCACAGCCGGTTTTCTTTTAAAAGTTCTAAGTCTGTCTGTCTGTCTTCAAGCAGAGAGAGAAGAGAGACAGCAAGAGAGATATAGCGTGAGCGAGAATCGGCATGCCAGGACCTCCAATTATTGCAAATGAGTTCCAGATGCATGTTCTACTGTGCATCTAGCTTGAAGTGTGTCCTGGGGAAATGGAATCGGCATCATTAGGTTTTGCAGCAAGAGCCTTAAGCATTGAGCCATCTCTCCAGCCCACAGCCAGGTTTTTATTTTGTTTGTATATGTGGGTGCTGGGGATCTGAACTCAGATCCTCATGCTTGGAAGTACTTTATCCACTGAGCCATCTCCATGGCCCAGGAAATTATTTTTAAAATATGGCTCATGGGCTGGAGAGATGGCTCAGCAGTTAAGACACTTGCCTCCAGTGCCTAAGGCCCCGGGTTTAATTCCCCAGGACCCACATAAGCCAGACCCACAAGGTGGTGGCCCTGGTGCTCTCTCTCTCTCTCTCTGCTTGAAAAATGAATAAATAAAATATTAAATATATATATATATCATAAAATATTTCAGGACAAACAATGCAATTTGTCTGCATGATTTAACTGTAGTCTCTACCTATGTGGATTTTAGTCAAGAAATAAATGAGCCCCTCAAGGTGTGTTTAATGATGCCTGTGGTGAGTTAATCATCAATCGCTGTTCTCACATAGGATCACTTTTATGGAGCAATCACGTCCTCAAGATCTACTCGGGGAGGCAGGTTAATTAACATACTGAAGATGTGGAGGTCACCATGCTGAAAATGAGCAATGATCCACACGGCAGGTTTGGGTTAAGCGGCGGATTTGCCCGTTTCTGCTAAGCCACATCTGTATTTCCCACTTTGATGAAGCAGGAGATGAACTGCATTTCATCGACTAATTGAAGATTCACATTTTTTCTCTTGTGAATTCCCATCTCATAGTCTGATGGGTTCTGAGATTATAGAATCATGTAAATCGTAGTCACTATTTTTACAGGACTCGTGTTCAGAAAAGCAAGCACTTGAGAGAAAATAACAGGCAATGTATTCGTTTGACAGCTGGGTTCCACCACAAATTGAATTTATACAATGAGTTCCCATTACTTCAAGTTTATTGAATGCAAGCCTTCACAGAGCTAGCCTTCTTTACAGTATAAGATTCTGTGTGTGCGTGCGCGCGCGCGCGCGCGCGTGTGTGTGTGTGTGTGTGTGTGTGTGTGTGTGTGTGTGTGTGGATGGGTGTGTGTGTGTGTGTGTTTGAAATTTGATGTCACCTCGTAGGTTTCATTGAGTCTGGATTGAATGAGAGGGAGTCTATTATAATTTGGCTTTCGTGGGCACTGTCATTCCCTAGGAAGCTCTCTTTCAGTTAGCTCAAGGCAGGAGCCTGTTAATACAAGTCAAGGCTGAGTAGAAACAAGGTCCACATGAGACCTGGACTCTCACAAGTCAGGGCTCTGAGTGTCATCACTTCCAGGGAATCCTATGCCTTCCCCCACATCACAGTGAAGTGTTAGCTCGCTTCCTGCCCCACTATAAAATACTGAGCAGGCAAAAGAAGCTAACTACCAGCGAGTAATGTTTTAAATAATGTGTTTAATCTTTGTGGGTTTTGCTGCAATCCATATAGTATTTGCAGGAACATAAACAACACACAGGTATGAGAAGTGACCTGCACAGCCTGGGGGTCTGATGCCTGTGTTGAAGGCAGGACAACAAGGAAAGTTTGTGACAAGAGTCACCTGTGGGGACTGATGCACAGGCTGCTTGGGGAAGACATTGTCAGAATGCTCTGAAAGAAGAGAGGACGCTAGGGACTGGAAAGATGGCTTAGTGGTTAAGGCACTTGCCTCTAGTGCTAAGGCCCTGGGTTCAATTCCCCAGGACCCACAAGGTGGTGGCCTGGTGCTCTCTCTCTCTCTCTCTCTTTCTTTCTTTCTTTCTTTCTTTCTTTCTTTCTTTCTTTCTTTCTTTCTTTCATTCTCTCTCTCTCTCTGCTTGAAAATGAATAAATAAAATATTTTTTAAAAAAGAAGAGAGGACTCTAAAGTGGAAAATGCAGTTGAAATCCATGGTCTTGTAGCATGGTATGTATGGACACTATCCTTGGTCCATAGAGAGTTGCACATTATTGTGATTTTTGGAGGGGAGACTTAAGTGGGAACAAAGGCTGAGTCCGTGTATTCAAGGGAAAGAGAAGACCCCAGACCAAATGGAATGCGCCCATATTGATTAGTGGGACCAGTTTACATTAACCACATCAACGAAACCAAAGCCCAAAATGAAAAGAAGTGAAATTCCTTCAGTGTAGGAGTGTCCCATGTACTGCTCTAGACACACCAGCACTAAAGCGTTGTCTGACATTCAGACTTAGCTGGAGGTTTTATTTTTTATCTAGCAATCATGTGATTGATGGAAAGAAGAAAGGAGTTGGGACATTAGTATTTTGTCTTCCTTTATCTCTGAATGCAGGGAGAGAGTGTTTTCTTAAATTTCAGAAATGAATGTAATTCCAATTAAACTTCACTGAAACAGTTTGCCCCCATTTTGAACATAATTAATTCTGGCATTGCTAATTAGCAGAGACCTCTCCTTTGAAAATTTTACAGGCATTTTTATCCATGGGAATTCATTTCTCCATCTTCATTAAGATTCTCTTTCTTTGTTTCACTGAGAGTTGCAAACACAGCATTTGTTGAGAGAAGGTTCCGGGCAATGTATCATAGAGCAGGTACAGTGGACAAAGCCCCCAAGTACATGGTTCACACAGCATAGCTCTAGGCTGGAGTAATCTTCATGTTGAATATTTTTAGGGGTGTATATTTCCATGCCTGTTTCAGACCCAGGAGCAATTTTTTTTCCTATTTGCGTAAGTCTATAGAAATAGTGTTCAGGGCTGGAGAGATGGCTCAGTGGTTAAAGCACTTGCCTCCAGTGCCTAAGGCCCCGGGTTTAATTCCCCAGGACCCACATAAGCCAGACCCACAAGGTGGTGGCCCTGGTGCTTGCTCTCTCTCTCTCTCTCTCTCTCTAGCTCTCTGCTTGAAAATGAATAAATAAAATATTAAAAAAAAAGAAATAGTGTTCATTGTTTTACAGGTTTAGTTGGCACGACATGTAACTGTAGACGAATCAATTTGTCAGGAAAAGCTCTAGAAATCCACGTAAGGAACAGCATTTACTGCTCATCTGCTGAGCTCTGGGGAACACGTCTTTCCTGTTTGGTGTCATGGTTTCCTGAGCCTGTTATCGGGCTAGAGAAGAGGTGACGATTCCCACGTTTTAACTTGGGTCTCAGCCCGGTGTAATAACTTGCCCAAGCTTACACGCCTTGGCTGAGGAAATGTCAGAGAGATAATGTGTGAACAGGCTACTCTCTGTGTGTTGCCTGGGTTCTTTTGGCTTGTTCTAGAACACTGGTTCTCACATGGTGATTGTTGCAGTCAGCTTTGTAGTTGCTGCGCAGAAAGAACCCAAATAAAAATGGCTTGTGGAGGAATGGGTTTATTCGGCTTACAGACTCGAGGGGAGACTCCATCCTGGCAGGGAAAACGATGGCATGAGCAGAGGGGTGGACATCACCTCTGCCACAGCACTGCAAACAGCGGCAGGAAGGTGTGCCAAACTCTGGCAAGGGGAAGCTGGCTTAGAACCCCATAAGCCGCCCCCAACAACACAGCTCTAATGAGGTTCTAATTCCCGAATTGCCATCAGCTGAGGATCGATCTATCAGAACACATTCATTTGTTTGTGGGGGACGCCTGGATCCAACCATGACAGTGATCTTACCCTCCTGGGGACATTTATAGTGGTGTCTGGAGACGTTGGCTATTATGAGTGAAAATGTTCCTGACATCTACCAGGCAGAAGCTAGGGAGCTGCTAAAACAGTTCAAAATGCAGGGGTTAAGCCATCACCGAGGATGCCCATCCCAAACTGAGAAGGAAGCTCTAGAGGGAAGACCTGAATTCTTCTCTTGATTTATTTATTTATTTATTTATTTATTTATATTTATTTTTATTGTCCATAATGAGTGACAATATTTAGTGGGCAAACAATGAGTTGTTATCCCGAATTCCCCAATTCCCCCCTCCCCATCCCTGATCAGTTGGATATCCTCCTCCATGGGCTGTCTGGATTAGTCCTTGTGGCAAGGGATCCTGGAGAGCCTAGTACTCAGCCCGGTCCTCCTGGCCCAAGTGTGTTGTTACTGAGGGGTGCCATGCCTCTGGATCATCTCCCCCACCACGGCTCTCACAATCTTCTCTTTATTTATTTATTTATTTATTTATTTATTTATTTATTTATTTGTGTGTGTGTGTGTGTGTGTGTGTGTGTGTGTGTGAGAGAGAGAGAGAGAGAGAGAGAGAGAGAGAGAGAATATAAATGGTGTGCCATGGGTCTCTTGCTGCTGTGTATCTGGCTTCTTGTGTGTATTGGGGAATCGAACCTGGGCCTGGAGCCTTTGCAAGCTAACGCCTTTAACCGCTGAGCCATCTCCCCAACCCGTGAATGGAACCCTTTCGTGAAGCAGATCCAGAGGAAACATAAAGACTTTGTAACACTGTACTGTACACAAGTCTAAAAACACTGATATTCTCTGTTTGAAGGTGGCAGGTCTGCCCGCACTCCGAGTGTCCCACGCAGGACATGGCCTGTGGTCAGTCGCTGAGTGAGAAGACGACAGCCTTATTCTGTTTCTCATGTCAGGGTCTACTGCACCTGTACACGATGAATCTAAGTTTAGTTTTTCTTATTTTTCAATTTTTGCATGTCTACGCAGTAGACATGGTGGTGTATGCGTGTGTGTGTGTGTGTGTGTGTGTGTGTGTGTGTGTGTGTGTGTTATTGAAGCTGAGCACTCTATGCACACATGCAGAGCTAGAGGAGAGTATCAGATGGCCCCCCCAGCCATGGCTTGAAGTGTGTCCCTCGTAGCTGGTGGACAAGTCTCAGCATTTCTCTTTATGAATGCGCCGAGCTGTTTACTTGGGGGCTGGGGAATTGAACCTGTTTGACAAGAGCTCTTACTCACTGAGCCATCTCGCCAGCCCTCAAAGTTTATTTCTTTTTTTTTCTTTTAATTTTTTTCTTCTTCTTTTTTTATTGTTCATAACGAGTTACATTGTTTAGTGGGCCAACCATGAGTTGTTATCCCCAATTCCTCATTGCCCCCCTTCCCCATCCCCAGTCAGCTGGAGATCCTCCTCCGTGGGCCGTCTGGATCAGTCTTTGTGGTAGGGGACCATGGAGAGCCCAGTCTTCAGCCGGGTTCTCCTGGCCCAAGTGTGTTGTTCCTGAGGGGGGCCAAGTCTCTGCTATTCTCCCCCACCACGGCTCTCACAATCTTTCCGCCCCCTCTTCCGCTCAGTTCCCTGAGTCGTGGTGGGTGAGTATTAAGGCGGCTTTAATGTTGTGAGCTTAGGGGTTTTTGTGTCGAGATTTTTTGGTTTCTGTCACACTGGCTTGTCTTTTGTTGATTGGATGGCTATGGCTGTGGGTGCCTTGTACATCCAATCATTCTCTGTGGGGTTCCATATGGATCCTCCCCCATATGACTGTGGTGGCTCATCTCATGCCAGGATCTCAGTTTTCTGCCTGCAATCGGTTGGTAGGGTTATATTGGCCACAGCTTCCTCGCTGTATCCTGAAAAATACAAACACAATCTCCATCAGAGAATGAGGTCAGTATCAGTTAACAAATATACAACAATCTGGATTCCTTAGCTTCTATTTTTAAAAGCCTCCCCTGCAGTCATTCGTGTAGTGCATCTTTTCTTGGGAGCCCAAGAGTATGGGATCCTTTGCATATCTCCCTGACTCCCCGGTTCCAATCAATGGTTCCCCCTCACTGAGTGGAATATTTGGCCGAATTTAATAGCTGTTGTTTGCCTCCCCCAGGCTCAGGCTCCTCCACTGCACATATGCTCCTTTCTTGGTTTCCTTTTCTCTCCCAGTAGGAGGTGTGGT
>PVHP010018747.1:0-14052 GCA_004024765.1 Zapus hudsonius
TTTTTTTTTTTTTTTTTTTTTTTTTTTTTTTTTTTTTTTTTTTTTTTTTTTTTTTTTTTGGTTTTTCGAGGTAGGGTCTCACTCTAGCCCAGGCTGACCTGGAATTCACTATCTCAGGGTGGCCTTGAACTCACGGCAATCCTCCTACCTCTGCCTCCCGAGTGCTGGGATTAAAGGCGTGCGCCACCACGCCCGGCCCACAGGTTTTTTTTTAAACCAAAAAGAAGGTTCTAAATATTACACAGTCAAATTAGCTAATCTTTCCCTGTAGCCTTTACATTTACTACACTCCAGGGAAAAGAGTGACAAGTGTAACTGGTGGGAATAGTTAAAAAACAGGGACATTACAACTAGGGATGTGGCTCAGTTAGGAGAGTGCTTGCCTAGCAATGAAACCCTGGGTTTGATTCTAGTACTGTATAATCCCAGCATGGTGATACATGCCTGTAATCCCAGCACTGGACAGGTGGAGGCAAGAGGATCCTCAGGTACACAGCAAATTCAAGGCCAGCCTGCTCAATATGAGATCCTGTCTCAAAAAGAAAGAAAAAAAGTTGTAAAACAAAGGTGGGGAGGGGACGACCCAGCTACCTCTTGTGCTAATCATAACCCCCTACCCCATGGACTGATCTAGTATGTCCACCAAGGAGGGCTCCTAGTGGGTTGGGGACAGGGAGGAGGGAAATGGGGATACCATTGTAAGATGGTACATGCTCATACAATATATCTAATTATAGATAATAAAGATACCAAAAAGAGTTGTAGCTATGGGAAGAATAAACATAGTCAGAATCTTTCTGCTAGGATAAATACAAATACAAACGTTCAACTCCCCACTCTTAATAACATACTTTGGATAACTGAGTATCTTATACATAGGAAATAGGGCAAAAAACCCAGTTACTTCTGAAAAGCCCTGCCAAGCCAAGGGTGGTTTAATAGGCTAAGCCTTTAATCTGCAGTTTCTAGGTGTCAGAATCAGTATGGGAGGAGGAATCCCTGATGACTGTGTGAGAAAGGACAAGGCAAGCTGGGCAAATGCTTTTAATCCCAGCACTTGGGAGGCAGAGGTACGAGGACTGTCGTCAGTTCAAGAGCAGCCTAGGACTACAAAGTAAATTTAAGTTAGCCTGGGCAAGAGTGAGACCCTACCTCAAAAAACAAAAAAACAGGGCTGGAGAGATGGGTCAGCAGTTAAGGTGCTCAACCTGCAAAGCCTAATGACCTGGGTTTAATTCCCCAGTACCCATGTAAAGCCAGATGCACAAAGAAGTGCTTACATCTGGAGTTCATTTGCAGTAGCAAGAGACCTTGGCATGTCCATTCATTCTCTTAAATAAATAAATAATACATAGCACAGATAAAACTTCAGTGCAATGTCCCACTGGCCTGACAGCAAATTGTTTGTACCTGGAGTCTCTCCAGAAGCTCCTGGGGATAGGGTTTCAGCTACTGTTTCCACAATGATCTCCATGTTTGCTGGGCCTGCTTCAGTAGATGTGGTCTCTACCTGGAGGCAGCCAGGGTCAGCAGGCAAAGGTGCAGGGTCCCCAGAAGCACAGGGGCTCTGAATGGGGCCCATGATTCCACGGGTAGAGAGAGGTGGGGGAATCAGCAATAGTTCAGGGCACAGTCCATCCATCTCCCCAGTGGTGTTGGTTGGCTGAGACTCTAATACAGGGTCTGTCATCACCATTGGCTTGTGTGTTGAGATGGACTTAAATCCTAGTAAGACAGAAGCAAAAACATACATACACATATATATAAAATCACAGCTCTTTCTCCCCAGCTGACCCACCCATTTGGTATTTCCTTGCACAGCAACATGCTGCCTCGTATGTTAAATGGTTTTCTTTCATAACAATGCTTAGAAGTAAACATCTAAGAATGATAATGGAATCATTTTAGGAGAGAGCCCAGAAGTTTGGGCCAACATTAAAGATTTCAGATTATGTTTCTTGCTAAGTGACCTTGGTCACACCATGAGGCAATCTCGCAGTTCTCCTATCTGCAACAAAATTGGATAGGGCCAAGGAATCTCAAAGCTCCTTTCCCATCTCACTATTTGATGATTTCATTATTCCTCACCGTGGAGTAAGAACCTTCCCTCACAGTCTGGCCCCCATTGACCTATCCAGAGGTCCTTATTTTCCACCTCTGCCCTCACTACGTGTCTGAACCAGATGATGTGCCATTCTCTAGATTCATTACAGTCTCTTCTGTTTCCAGATCCTTCCACCTTTTTGTCTCATTCTTGGCTTGATGTGCATTTTTCCCTTCTCAATCTCTTGTCTAATTAACTACCCACTCTTGCTTTCCCTTCTTAGATGCAGAAATTTTTGAGACACGGTCTCATGTAGTCCAGGATGGCCTCCAATTCACTATGTAGCTAAGGATGACCTTGAATTTCTGATCCTCTTTCTGCCTCCTGAGAGCTGGGATTATAGGTCTGTGCCACAATGACCAGTTTAAGTGGTAGAGGGGATTGAACTCAGGGCTTCATCCACACTGGGCAAGTATTCAACCAGACCTAGATGTGAAGCTTTTTGAGTAAATTTATTAAAATTATCACTTTCATGAAAACAAAACACCGACAAACTAAGCAAATCAAATAAAATTATAGTGAAGAAAGTCATCACAGTAAAGCAAGGTAACATGCACCAAGCTGTCAAACCAATGACTCCTCACATAAAAAGTAACACATCTAAAGGAATTTCAAACTCATTCACTTCCTATAGCCTCAAACTAGAACACAAGTAGGGGAAATACTTCAACTTATTGGCCTAGGCAATGGCTTTCTGAAAATAACCCTAGTTGCTCAAGAAGTAAAACCACTAATCAAACAAACATTTGGACCTCATAAAATTAAAAAGCTTTTATACAGCAAAGGACACTGTAAATAGAGCAAAGAGACAATCTACCAAATGAGAGAAAATCTTTGCCAGATAGACAAAACTCAAAACACACACACACACACACACACACACACACACAAGGGCTACAGAACTGAATTCTCAAAAGAAGATATATGAATGGCCTATAAACATTTGAAAACATGTTCTACCTCCTTAGCAATCAAGGAAATGTAAATTAAACCACTCAGATTCCATATCACTCCTGTCAGAATGGCTACCATCAAGAAAACAAATGACAACAAATGTTGGCAAGGATGCAGAAAAATAGAAATCCTTCTACACTGTTGGTGGGAATGTAAACTGGTGCAGCTATTGTGGAAAGCAGTGTGGATGTTCCTGAGACAGCTGAAAACGATTTACCATATGCCCCAGCTATACCACTCCTTGGCATATATCCTAATGACTCTAGTCACTACCCTAGAAATACTTGCTCATCCATGTTTACTGCTGCTCTATTTACAATATCTAGGAAATGGAACCAGCCTAGATGTCCCTCAACTGATGAATGGATAATGAAGATGTTGTACATTTTTACAATGGAGTTCTATTCAGTGGTAAAGAAAGATGAAATCTGCAGGGAAAGGGATGGATCTGGAAAAGACTATACTAAGTGAGGTAACTTAGGCCCAGAAAGCCAAATGCCACATGTTCTCTCTCATATGTGGATCCTAGCTACCAGTGTTTAGATTTGTATGAGTTGGAGTAAAAGTCAATAATAGAGACCAGTAAGCTAGAAAGGGGCTGTAAGGGAAGGAGGAGAGAGGAGACTTAAAGGGAGGGTGCTATATATATGTAAGTAGATGAACAAATTACTAAGGGTATAATGGCCTAAGAAGGGTCAGGGGAAGGGATTGAGTAAAGGAAGGGTGGGAGGAGGGTTATCAAAATTTAAGAGGTTAAGAATAAACCATATGGAAACCTACTTCTTTGGATAATGGCACACCCAGAAGCCATAGGTTGTTACTAGAAAGATTTCAGTGCCAGAGATGGGATACCTCCCAGTGAGCTGTTGGCCAGGGAGGTTCCTGCGGCCCCCAAAACATTATAGGCCATTGCCAAGGCTCTTGGGTGCCCACCAGATGAGATGGTAAGGCCCTATGGCTGAAGACCACATATGCTTGGCTACAGGTCACTTAAGAAATCAAGCTGGAGCTGAGCTGAAAAAAGCTACAGCTGCATGCAGCCCTATGGGAGAGAGAAGTCATCAATGGTGGTTAACAGCAGTGGATCTTGTAAGCCTTAAGACTGGCCAGATATGGGTTGGAGAGATGGCTCATGGGTTAAGGTACTTGCCTGCAAAGTCTAAGGACCCAAGTTCAATTCTCCAGTACCCACATAAAGCTAGATGCACAAAGGGGCACATGCATCTGGAGTTTACTTACAGTGGCTAGAAGCCTGACATGCTCCCCCCCCATTGCAAATAAATAAAAATATTTTGAAAAAAAATTGGCCAGACAGGCCAAATGTACCAACTGGTGCAAGAGTGGCACATTTGTTATGAAGGAAACCAACAGCTCTCTAGTTGGTTTGGAGGACCACTCCATGGAGGGAATACAGGTACTGAAGACCTAGTCAAAAGCCTATGGCAGGGGTGGTCATGAGCCCTACAGGAGTAATATCTGCTGTTGTCTGTCTAATATATTATGCCCACCAAACTGCCTTATAAGTGTTTTTTAAAAAATGTGCAAGCCGGGCATGGTGGCGCAAGCCTTTAATCCCAGCACTTGGGAGGCAGAGGTAGGATTGCTGTGAGCTGGAGGCCACCCCGAGATTAGTGAATTCCAGGTCAGCCTGGGCTAGAGCAAGACCCTACCTCGAAAAACCAGAATGTTCAGCACTGGGACATCTCTATCATACTTCCCGGAGGCTCAGGGTCTATTGTGGAAGATGAGGTGGAAAGATTTTAGGAGCCAAAGGAAGGGTAGGACTGCCTGCAAAGCAAATCTGCCAGTCACAAAATGGCCTTGATATTCATGACTTCACAGTGTCTGATAATACCTACACAAGACCTTCATAATAGGAGGAAAGGCTGAAGATATCAAAACAAAATAGAGACTAATTGAGAGGGGGCAGGGATAGGATGGAGGATGGATTTGAGGGGGGAAGTGGGCGTGGAGAGGGAATTATCATGGTTTATTGTCTAAAACTACAGAAGCTGTCAATTAAAAGTTAAAAAATAAAGTACATATCCTGTCATAGATGCTGAAATGGGTTTAGGCTGAATAATCTTTTTTTTTTTTTTTTTTTGGTTTTTCGAGGTAGGGTCTCACTCTAGCCCAGACTGACCTAGAATTCACTACGTAGTCTCAGGGTGGCCTTGAACTCACAGCAGTACTCCTACCTTTGCCTCCCGAGTGCTGGGATTAAAGGCGTGCGCCACCACGCCCTGCTTAGGCAGAATAATTTTTTAAATTATTTTATTTATTCATTAGAGAGAGAGAGAGAATGAGAAAGAATGTGTGCACCAGGGCCTCTAGCTACCGCAAACTCCAGACACATGCCACACCTTGTGCATCTGGCTTGAAGTGGTTACTAGGTCCTTCTGCTTTACAGGCAAGTGCCTTAACCACTGAGCCATTTCTCCAGCTTAGGCAGAACGATTTTTGCAGTTAAGAAGGGTGACAATGATCACTTGATAAAATTGAGTCACGGCCAGATCACAGACGGCTATTCCTTTTCCTACGTAATCCCTAACCAAAAGCCATGCCCATAGACAGGAAGTCGGAAGGTATCAGGGAAGTGCACTTCTGTGGTAGGAGAGACTGTGGAACGCACAGCCTCAACTTACCGCGTATGACCGATGCTCCGGGGCCTCTCCCAGCTCGGAGCTCCATGGCCTCGGGGGAGAAACGAGGACCACGTGCTGCCCTTCACCCGCGAGCAGACAGGATGGCAGGCGAATGAAGGGCAGACCCGGGACAGAAGCAGTCCAGGCCTGGCTCGGCACACCTGCCTTGGACTCACCGGGTAGGCTGGAGCCAACGCGGTCGCCCCGCTTCTCCCGGCCTCAGCTTTCCTATCTGCAAACGGAAGCGGCGAACGCGGCTCGGATCCCAAGAGCCCGTCGCGAACGGGGACGGTGCATCGTCACGGCGGTGGTCCAAAGGAGAGGCAGCGAGGACCGCGCGGGGCGCCGAGCGGGGACGCGGCGCGGGGGCGGCCCTCCTCGGCGTGCTCCATCCAGCACCTCCTCCCACCGGGTCCCACCGCCCAGGTCCACGCATGCTGCGGCCCGAGAAACTTTTACCTCCAGCTCTCTCCACCCGCACTTCCCCGAGTTCCCGCCGACTGCCGCTCTCTCACCTGGACACCCAGAGCCGGCAGGAGCCGCATCTCTATGGTGCCCCGCCACCGGAGCGGCCTCCCACGGCTCCAGAGGGTGCGACCGCCCTCGACCCAGACGCCTCTAGGACCCCCGGCAAAGGGCGGCCACTCTCTCTCACTCAGCGTCTGCTACTCTATGGTTTTCCTCTACATCCCCGGCCTGAAGCCCAAGGGGACCATCGAGAGCGGCGGGGCAGAGCGGCCTGGCCTGGGTGGGTGTGGCGGGGGGCGGGGCCGAGAGGCGCTTCCTCAGAGTGCGGCCGGCTGAGACCATCGAGTCGGAAGGCTAGAGCGTCATGGCGGCGAGGGGGCGGGGTGATCGAGCGCTCCTAACCACGTTCCCCGAGCCGCGAGCCGAGCTTTGGAGAGTGCCTGGGAGGAAGCTTCCGCGCGTCAGCCCAGGACCCGGGGTCACAAGAGCTCTGCCCCTGGCCCTCCATGCGAAGGTGTCTTGGAATCCTGGATCCCAGCTCCGAGCCTCAGCCGAGGTCACAGATGTCAGTTCAGCGTCAGGAGCGCCCGGAGCTGGGCGGGGGGATGGGAGAGCGTCACCGGCGAGGTGTGCTCGAAACTGTCTGTCCCCTTTCCCCCTGGGACAGGCTGTGTGGAGGAAATATGGCAGGATTTTGAATGGGGAGAACGCAAAGAATAGAGAGTAGGCATTCCGAATCAAGGGAAGTGCAGGAGCGAGGAGGTAGGTGGCGTATTGTTGCACCGGGAGTGTTAGGAGCTCCCGGAGTATCAGCTGAGTAGCTTGTACCCAGTAGGAGCAAGTCACTGAAGGTGCTGGAGTAGGTAGAGTGGATGCTGACCCTCTAGGAAAGGTTTGGGTTCGGGTGTAGCCAATGAAGGGCAAAATGGGACGAGGAGCCTGAGATGTTTGCCGTTGCGTTCCAACCCCATTCCTGCTCCACCAAAGGGTACTGAAGCACCCAGGACTGCTCCTGAGGGGAAGGGTGTGGCTGGGCATCTGGTGGAACGTGCTTTCTAAACTACTCTTTTGCTTTGTCCCATCTCCATGGCTTTCCACCCCTAGGTCGTGATAGTGCCTCAGGGCCTGTAAGCATCTGTGCTTCTCTCTCAAGATGCCACTTTCAGACTTTGTTCTGGCCCTGAAGGACAATCCCTATTTTGGGGCTGGATTTGGGCTGGTTGGTGTGGGCACAGCTCTGGCCCTGGCCCGGAAGGGAGCCCAACTGGGCCTAGTGGCATTCAGGCGCCATTACATGATCACATTGGAAGTTCCTGCTCGAGACAGAAGCTACGCCTGGCTGCTTAGTTGGCTCACTAGGCATAGTGCCCGCACTCAGCACCTCAGTGTGGAGACATCATACCTTCAGCATGAGAGTGGCCGCATCTCCACCAAGTTTGAGTTTATCCCCAGCCCTGGAAACCACTTTATCTGGTAAGATTAGGCGCCAGGGAGGACTGTGAGAATAGAAAAGGTGAATAGAGAAAACTGGATTACATTGACCACTTTTATTCAGGTATCAGGGGAAATGGATCCGGGTAGAACGAAGTCGAGACATGCAGATGGTAGACTTGCAGACGGGTACTCCTTGGGAATCTGTCACCTTCACAGCCCTGGGCACTGACCGCAAGGTTTTCTTCAACATCTTGGAGGAAGGTGTGGGATGGTACAGGCAGGCTTCATATGGGGATTGCAAGGATGGGAACATTGGGCACCAGAGAGGATAAGCAGCTTGGAGAAGAGGGATGAGGATCTGAGCCCTTGGGAGTAGCACACCAGATCAGAGTTCTACCTAATGGAATGATCTGTGATCAAGAGAATTGCTGACTTTGTTTCATCTCCCTGCTCCCAGCTCGAGCACTAGCCCTACAGCAGGAGGAAGGGAAGACGGTGATGTACACAGCTGTGGGCTCTGAATGGCGCACCTTTGGCTATCCACGTCGGCGGCGACCACTGAGCTCTGTTGTTCTGCAGCAGGGTCTGACTGATCGAATTGTCGGAGATGTCCGGGAATTCATTGATAACCCCAAGTGGTACATTGATAGAGGTGAGCAGCAAGTGGGACCTACACTAGTTTCTAGCTAGATGGAGTGATAAAAACTACAGCCCAGGTGAAGGGAAAAGAAAAGCTGCCTAAAATTTCTTTTGCTACCAAGGCCACCAGACTAATAGAGAACAGGGCTGAGGACAAATGTGGACACCTGGGATAGTGTTTGATTCACTTTGTCATTTTATCCCTAGGCATTCCCTACAGACGTGGCTACCTCCTTTATGGGCCCCCTGGTTGTGGAAAGAGCAGTTTTATGTGAGTAGCCAAATTCCCTTAACTCTGCCCAAAAACCTTTGCAGAAAAAAACCTGAGTGATGGGGTTGGGAGAAGGGATGGGGTTGAATATGGATACCAGGACCAGGGTAAACATGACATGTTTGGAGTATCAGGTGGGAGGTAGGACACACCTTTCAGAACTGGGAGTAAAGAGGACTGGGCCCAAAGAAGTGTTTTCAGTGTGCCTACCCCCTCTTGCCACACCTTTCTCCATAGCACAGCCCTGGCGGGGGAACTGGAATACAGCATCTGCCTGCTGAGCCTCACAGACTCCAGCCTCTCAGATGAGCGGCTCAACCACCTGCTGAGTGTAGCCCCACAGCAGAGCCTGGTGCTCCTGGAGGATGTGGATGCTGCTTTCCTCAGTCGAGACTTGGCTGTGGAGAGTAAGTGAGGGGACTGGGGCAGGGGAGTGATGCTTAATGAAGTAGTGAGGTACAGGAGAAAACGAGAGTGGGGAAAAGGTATTTCCAGAGGGCTGAGAAACACTAATGAGTAGGGAGCCACGGTGAGAAGTGGAGAAGATGCTAACTTTTTTTTTTTTGGTTTTAGTTTCACTCTAGCCCAGGCTGACCTGGAATTCATCCTGTAGTCTCAGGGTGGCCTTGAACTCACGGTGATCCTCCTACCTCTGCCTCCTGAGTGCTGGGATTAAAGGTGTGCGCCACCACGCCTGGCAGATGCTAACTTTTAACTGCTATGCTCCTGTCTTCCTCTGCTAGACCCTGTAAAGTACCAAGGTCTAGGTCGTCTTACCTTCAGTGGACTACTCAACGCCTTGGATGGTGTGGCTTCCACTGAGGCACGCATTGTGTTTATGACCACGAACCACATTGACAGGTAAGGAGCAAGACAACACTATTCCTTCCATGCTTGGGAGAATCGCGATCTTAAAGGGACCATCTCTTCTGGGTGTCAGCAGGACCGTTGCTTGTGCCTTTGCTTCTCTTAGGCTGGACCCTGCCCTGATACGCCCTGGACGAGTAGATCTGAAGGAGTATGTGGGCTATTGCTCACACTGGCAGCTGATCCAGATGTTCCAGAGGTTCTACCCAGGGCAGGCACCTTCCCTGGCTGAGACTTTTGCAGAACATGTCCTTCAAGCTACAACCCAGATCAGTCCTGCCCAGGTACAGGGCTATTTTATGCTGTATAAAAATGATCCCATGGGAGCCATTCACAATGTTGACTCTCTAAGGTGATTCCCAAGGCCATACTCTGATCTCCTCAAGGAAATCCATAAACACCTGCCACACTACTCTGGTCTTGGACCTTCCTTCCTCCCTTTTTATGTTTGTCCTGCAGTACAAAATAGGGGCCGCAGTCTTAAGTGCCTATAAGATATACAGATGATGGGGCCCTGGCCTAAGATAGTTGAAGAGACACTACAGTAAGTGGAAGGATATATGCCTTTACCTCAGGGCACTCAAACAAGAATGTAGCTGGGCATGGTGGTGCACACTTGCAATTGCAGTACTTGAGAGGTTCAGGCAGGAAGACTGCCATGAGTTCATGGCCAGCTTGGACTATATAGTGAGACCCTGGTCTCAAAAAAAACCAAGGCACATGCCTTTAATCCCAGCACTTGGGAGGCAGAGGTAGAACGATCACCATGAGTTTGAAGCCGCCCTGGTACTGCAGAGTATCAGGTCAGCCTGTGCTAAAGTGAGACCTTAACTGGGGGGGTGGGGGGGGGGAAACCAAAACAATGAAGGACCTATAATGTAGCTCAGTTAGAGTGCTTGCCTAGCATACACAAGGCCCTATGTTCAATTCCCATTACTCCAAACAAAACATATGTAAGTATAGATACATACTATATAGGATGGCTTATGTTGTTATGGTACTTCCAGGATTCCAAATGTCAAAGTCCTACTGTTTTTCTCTGAAACTGACTACACTAGCAGGGAATTCAGACCCTTTCCATCCAGATCTCAAGAGAACAGACTTAGGAGCAAAGCTGGAGGTCCCTCTGCCACACCCAAATCTTATAGGAATTTGAAGAGTCATATCTCACAAGCTAGATATTGCTGAGCAAAGAAAGCCCAACAAGGCCAAATCTCTTTATTGCCCCCTTCCCATCCCCAGTTCCCTGTCCCCCCCATAGTACTGCTAGGAACCTTCCTCAGATTCTAAACCCAGGGGCTCCCTCCGAGTACCAGGCCGGTATGCTCCCTGGCTTCGAGGTAGGTGGGGGTAGGAAGTACCCGGTGTCCGGCTTTTAGAGCGCTCCCAGCGAGCACAGTCCCGAGTCCTGCAGGATTGGGGCCCCTGCCAGCCACCAGGCCCCTTCTTCCTGGGAAGACCTTCAAGCCCTTGGTTATGGGATTCTGACTCTAAGTCCACAGGTTCCTTGAGGGGCCTGCCAGGAGGTGGCAGATCCTGGGCACCACTGGTACCTTTTGGGGCACAGTACTCTCCTCCTTTCAGGTGCTTCCGATCAGACTGTCGCCAGGACACTCGACCAGGCCGTGAGGGATCTAGCATGGCATTCTGGGTCTCACCCAACCTCTGCTGATTGGGCCCAACCCTTGGAATCTTCTCGCACACATACTGGGTGGCCACAGGTAGAGGAGTTGGCAGAGTGGATTGGGTAGCTGGTGAGGTGGATTGTTCTGTAGCAAGGGCATTAGTTGGGTGGGATCCTCTGGAGACATCTACAACTGACTCGGGCTCCAGAGGGGCAGGAGGCTGGAAAGAGAGGGGGTGCATTGAGGGAGACCCCTCTCCACCATCAGCCAACCACCATCATCTGAAACCTCTCTGGGCAGAACAAAGTTCACTCTGGGCCATGGCATTTGTAGAAAGTTGGAGGTATTGAGAAACAAGTGGGACCCCTTTCCTCACCTGCTGAAGGCTGATGAAGTACCTATTCCGCTCAGCCTCAAGATCAATGATGCCACCCCGCTCCTGCTGCCTCTGGTAGAGTCGCTTGAGTTCTTCCTGCTGACGCAAGCTCTCTACACTGGGCTGGTACAGCTCCTTGGAGGGAAGGAAGCAGAAGGGTAGGGAGAAAAGAGCAGGAGAAGGTAGCAGACTAGAAGCTCTACTCTTAAAGGATGGCCCCAGGAAGGCTGCACATGGGTCTTGGTCTTCTTCCTTAGGCTGTGGCTTTGCAGAGTCATCCTAAGTAGGTCAAACCCAGTTCCAAAGATCCTATTCAGTTGAGACAAGATGCCATTCCTCTTTTTCTCTCTTAGAGAATGTTCCTGGCTCATAACAGAAGGGAATCCCTTACCATGGGTTGTTGGGGCTCAGGGGCTGCTTTCAGCGAGGCAAGATCATACACGAGGGGCTCCCTGCACACAGGACACTGGACACCGACTGCCTTCTAAAACAAGAAGAGAAATCACATTCTGCTCCCTGCCAGGCAGCCCAGTCTTCAGAAAGCTAGGCATGAAGGGCAGACATAGCTGCTGAGCAATGAGGTAGGACAGAGGAGGGGCTATCTAGCAAGAGATCTACAGACTCCATGAAACTGCATGCAATATGTGAGTGTACTTAGAGATGGCCTTCTTTCTGGACATCTCAGAATAATCTCTAAGTAAAAAGATGAAAAGCCACTGGAGTAGAGATGGAAATGGCTGTGAAAGTCAAAGGGTGTTTGGGGTGGTGATCTACCTGTGTGGTGGCAGCATGTTGCTGTTCCTGCTCCTGTCCTTGTGTCTTCAGCTCTTGCTCCATGTGCTGGATGTACCGAGCAAGGCAGTGGCAGTGAAAATAGTGGTAACAGGGTGTTTTGGTGAAGGCCTCCTTCTCCTGTAGAACAGATGTAGGACACCAGCTCAGTGCCCACTCAACAGCCTTCACCTGCCTGTCCCAAGCATATCCCAGGTCCCAAACCAGAAACCCACCTGGAAACCATATAGGCAGATGACACACTGGCCATGAGGAATGTTGTTGTCTGTGAGAATTTCCTTCCCTTTCTGGAGGAGAGAAGATGTAGTCAAGCTTTAAGCCTGGGAACCTGCCTACCATGCCCAGGATTGAGTAAGTGGGTGTAACACCCATCAAGCCAGCTTGTTAACTTTTTGTTTCTGCATTCCTATCCTGATGACGATCTGCTTGCAAGCAGTCCTTCTCATGTCCCTCACCTCTTCCCAAATTTGATTTTCTGGCTTCAAAATCCAAATCAAGTGTTTTACTTCTTAAGAAGCAACTTTTTTCTCACTTTAGGGCATCACTTTAGCCCAGGCTGACCTGTAGCCCCAGGCTGGTCTGAGCTCAAAACAATCCTCCTATCTCAGCCTCCGGAGTTCTGGAACTAAAGGCATGTGTCATTACGCCCTGCTCATTAAGTTACTTTCAATATATCCTGGAGATGAAAACAATATACCTTGGAGAGAGAAAAAAATGTATTCAGCCAGGCATGGTGGCTCCAATCCTGGCACTTAGGAGGTAAAGTAGGAGAACTACTGAGAGATCAAGGCCAGTCTGGGCTACAGGGTGAGACCTTGTCTCAAAACTCCAAAAAAATAACAAGCAAAAAAGAACATCTTATTTTCCAGAGGTCTCTCTTTCTGCTTGAATCAGAGGTCTTGTTTTTCTTTGTTGCCCAGGCTGGCCAATCCTGAGTTCAAGTAGTTCTCTTGCTTCAGCCTCCTAGGCTAGGACATCCCACTGCACAGGGTCTAGGGGGCCTTTCTTAACATCTCTCAAGTATAACTCCAAAATGGGGCAAGGTATGTGATCTGAAGGTAGCTTTCTAAACAAAAAGGCAAGGCAGAGATAATCCAAATGGACCAGGAAATCAAAAGGCATTGAGTTGGTTTATGAAATACACATTTGCATTGTGATTTGAATAGCTATTAATTGAATTTCAGAGGCCAAAGCTGCACTGAAGAAGCGGACTGACCTAGAAATGGAACAATGGTCTAAATGCATCCCCATTAGGCCACCCACCCCCACTATACTCTAAACACTGTTCTTTTTTTTTTTGGGGGGGGGGGGGTTTCAAGGTAGGGTCTTGCTCTAGTCCAGGCTGACCTGGAATTCACTATGTAGTCTCAGGGTGGCCTTGAACTCACGGCAATCCTCCTACCTCTGCCTCCCAAGTGCTGGGATTAAAGGCGTGCGCCACCACGCCCGGCCTTAAATTGTTCTTAAAACAGTTCCAAGTAGAGCCCAGCATGATCACTCATATCTAGAATCCCAGCACTCAGGAGGCTGAGGTTGGAGGACTGCCATGAGTTTGAGGCCAGTGTGGGCTCCAAAGTGAATTCTGGGTCAGTCTGGGCTAGAGTGAGACCCTGCCTCAAAAACAAAACAAAACAAGCTTTGCGCAGTGGCAGTATCGTAGCCAATGAGGTTTATCCGAGTCGCGATTATTGCTAATTGAAAACTTTTCCCAATACACCGTGACGACTTGCAATATAGTCGGCATTGGCAATTAAAAAAAAAAAAAGGCCAAGATAATGAAAACAAGACTGATCTTGAGCCGGGCATGGTGGTGCACGCCTTTAATCCCAGCACTTGGGAGGCAGAGGTAGGAGGATAGCCTTGTGTTCAAGGCCTCC
>PVHP010018747.1:14152-32805 GCA_004024765.1 Zapus hudsonius
AGACTGATCTTGTAGCTTGTAGCTGGGCATGGTGGCCCATACCTTTAATCACAGCATTCAAAATGCTGAGGTAGGAGGATCATGATGAGTTTGAGGTCAGCCTGAGGCTACAGAGTGATTTCTAGGTCAGTCTGGGCTACAGTGAGACCCTACCTCAAAAAAAAAAAAAAAAAAAAAAATCTGGGCTGGAGAGATGGCTCAGCAGTTAAGGCACTTGCCTCCAGTGCCTAAGGCCCCCGGTTCAATTCCCCAGTACCCACATAAGCCAGACCCACAAGGTGGTGGCCCTGGTGTTCTCTCTCTCTCTCTGCTTGAAAATGAATAAAAATATTAAAAAGGACCAGAGTTCGATTCCCCAGTGCCCATATAAAGCCAGATGCACAAGAGGGTGCATGTGTCTGGAGTTCATTTGCAGTGGCTGGAGGCCCTAGCGTGCCCATTCTCTCTCTCTCT
Source organism: Zapus hudsonius (assembly GCA_004024765.1). Taxonomy (NCBI): domain Eukaryota; kingdom Metazoa; phylum Chordata; class Mammalia; order Rodentia; family Dipodidae; genus Zapus; species Zapus hudsonius. The sequence goes on from PVHP010018747.1 coordinate 14,606, forward strand.
CTCTCTCTCTCTCTCTCTCAAATAAATAAATAAAATTTTTTTTAAAAAAAATCTATTGGTGGTACAGGCCTGAAATACCAACTACTTCTAAGGCCAGAAGGATCAAAAATTCAATGCCTGCAGGGTCAACTTAGTTAAGACCTACTCTCAAAAAATTTTTAATATTTTATTTATTCATTTTTCAAGGAGAGAGAGAGAGAGAGAGCACACTAGGGCCACCACCTTGTGGGTCTGGCTTATGTGGGTACTGGGGAATTGAACCAGGGGCCTTAGCCACTGGAGGCAAGTGCTTTAACCGCTGAGCCATCTCTCCAGCCAGCACTCAAAAATTTTTAAAGGGACAGGCATATAGTTCAGGAGTAGGGCACTTGCCTAGCCTAAATTACTCTAGGTTCAATCCCCGGTATGTTGTTATAATAATAAAAGACAAAAGAAGACTGGAGAGGTGGCTCAGTGGTTAAGGTGCTTGCTTGCAAAGCCTAATGACTGGGGCTTAATTCCCCAGTAGCCATGCAAAGCCAGATGTACAAAGTGGCACATGCATCCAGAGTTCGTGGAATGGTTAGAAGCCCTGGTGCACCCATTCTCTCTTTCTCTGCTTGCAAAAAAAAAACAACAAGCAGCAGCGTTAAAGAGGAAGTTGGGCAGTGGAGATGGTTCAGCAGATAAAGGTACTTGCTTGTAAGGCCTGGGTTCAATACCCCATTACCCATGGATAGCCAGATGCACAAAGAAGCACATATGTCTGGATCTTGTTTGCAGTGGTGGCAATAGGTCGTAGCACACCCATTCTCTCCCTCACTCAAGTAAGAAAATAAAATATATTTTGAAAAAAAGCCGGCATGGTGGCACATACCTTTAATCCTAGCACTCAGGAGGCAGAGGTAGGAGGATAGATGTGAGTTTGAGACAGTCTAGGACTAGAATTCAAAGTCAGCCTGGGCTAGAGTGAGACCCTACCTTGAAAAAAAGGAAAGGTTGTTAGGCATGGAGGCCTTCACATGCAATTCCAGCACTTGGGAAGCTGAGGCTGGATGATTGCCTCAAGCTTCAGGCCATCCTAAAACTTAGTGAGTCTGCCTCCTGAGTGCTGGATTAAAGGCATGCACCACCATGCCTGACCCTTAGTGAGATTTTTGTCTCAAAAAAAAAAAAAAGGGGGGGGGGGACTTGGAAGGGTAGTGGGGAAGGGGGATCATGGTATATTGCTTATATTTAAGCTGCTAATAAAAAGCTGTTAATAAAAGTAAAAAACAAACAAAAAACCACCAGAGGGCTGGAGAGATGGCTTAGTGGTTAAGGCACTTGCTTCCAATGCCTAGGGCCCTGGGTTCAATTCCCCAGTACCCACATAAGCCAGACCCACAAGGTGGTGGCCCTGGTGCGTGCGTGCGTTCTCTCTCTCTCTCTGTGCTTGAAAATGAGTAACTAAAATATAAAAAAAAACAAAAAACACCAGAGGACTGGTGAGATGGCCCCGTTGGTAAAGCTTTGCCGTGCAAGCACAGGAACCTGAGTTCATATCCCCAGCACCCATGTAAATGCTGGGCCAGTATTGATTCCAGGACTTAGAAAGTGGAGAGGGATCCTCAGGGCAAGCTGGTTAGTAGACTGGCCAAACTGGCAAGCTCTGGATTCAAGTGAGAGACCCTTTCAATAAATGAGGTGGAGATCAACTGAGGAAGACATGCAACTTCAGCCACTACATGCACACACACGCACACATGAACGGGCATGCACATGAAACCACACAAACATACATTTGCAAAGAAGAAAAAGTGCTTTTCTGTCAAGATGCTGGAATAGGCAATTTGGGGAAGCTACTGAACTTTGGGAGATTTTTGCAATATAAGAGTTATCTTGGTAAATTAACTGAGGCCTTACCTAAGCAAAGACTAAATGACATGATTACAGATATATTTTAAGATTCTCTTGAGAAAAAACTTCTATCTTGAAAAGGAAATTTTCCCAGGCCAGCACACCTTACCTCAATGAGTTCATAGAGCATGGCTGTGCCTAGTCCCTCTTTGGCCACGTGGCCCAGTGTCTGTGAGATCCTGGAAGAGAGTGAAGCTAATATTAAGCCTTCCACCTTCCCTCACCAAGCAGAGCTGAGTTCTACTCTGATCAGCCCAACTTACTTGTGGATCTGTTCATCTGAAAGTCCTCGGGGGTTACGGATAGAGATCTGTGGCACCTCATGGGGATACTAGTGGGGGAGAACAAGTGATTGTTAAAGTGATCTTTCCCAGGGACCCTCCCCTTTGCTGCTGTGCAGTAGGACCTCACCTGCACCGGTACCTGAAGCACCAGAGTGAAGCAGACATACTGTGAGTCTTGGTCCTCTGCAGTGGCTGGATGCAGAGTGATGAAGATCTCCCATGGTGAAGATCTGCAGGTGGATGGAGACCCAGGATGTGACTGGGAGGGGCTTGAAAGCTAGGGAGGAGGGGTGACATAGTAAAGCAGGCAGAGGAAGGCACATTGGATTCTTTATTTTGGGTGGATTAACACTGAGTCAAGGCTCATGGTGTCTTAAGATCAGATTCTACACCGACCTCTCTCATGTCTAAGGGGAGTTCTGCTCACTTGGATACGTACCTGCCATTTCCTTTCATCACCTGTAGTTCATCCAGGTAGATAGATTCTAATACTTCAACTTCAGAGGGAAGGACCCTAGAGAGTCAGGGGGAGACTGAGTCACCATTACAGTTCTCCCTGCTGAAGCCTGCTAAAGCCTATGAAGGTTGGAGAGAGAGAGGAAAAAAAAAAAAAAAGCAGCAACCTGCCTGAATGCATTCTCTGGCTAATCTATTAATCTATTCTTTAAAATGAGGAAAATGGAGCTGAGAAATGGCTTGGGAGTTAAAAAGCTGCTTGCTTACAAAGCCTACTGGCCCAGGTTTGATTCCTGAGTAACCATGTAAAACTAGACACACAAAGCGGTGCATGCATCTGGAGTTCATCTGCAGCAAGCAAGAGGCTCTGGCAACCCATACTCTTACTCTCTAGAAAAAGGAAGGGAGGAAAGGAAGTATTTTCTTAAGTTGTCAAGGAGCCAGTTAGAAGGCACGGAAATAAGAATTTTAAAGATCACACCTGCCAATCTGAGAAAACAGATTTGAGAAATGAAATGACTAAGCAAGGCTTAACAGGAAGATCTGGAGCCAGGGCCAGTCTGATTCCCTGTCCAAGTTTCATCTTATAGCTGGTTATCCTTTAGTGGTATCTCTGACCTAAATATATGTATGTTATTCATTCATTAATCCTACCTTCTTCTATGCTACAGTTCAGTGTGGATCCCTGTATACTGGCTACTGCCAACACCAGTCACTCTAAGCCTCCTAAAAGGATGTATTGGCCTTAATCTAACAGATCTAGGTGGTATAAAGGCAAGGTTGCAGCAAAAGAGCCATCAGCCTTGGAGTTAATAGGTAGAAACTACTTGCCAGCTATGTGGTCTAGGTAGACATTTATTTGTGCAAACCTGAGTTATACAGTTTACCACATATAGATAATACAACCTACTCTCTAGTGTTACTCTCTCTCTACTCTCTCTCAGCTTCTAGTGAAGATTAAAATAATTTATTTAGTAGGAAGCCAGGTGTGATGGTGCACACCTTTAATCCCAGCACTAGAGAGGCAGAGGTAGGAGGATCGCCTCAAACTAGAGTTGAGTTCCAGGTCAGCCTGGACTCAAAAAGCAAGAAAGAATTGTTTACATAGGCTATCTGTCTAAACCACAGTAGCTGTTTGTACACGACCTCATTTAAAAGGAAAGTAAGTCAGGCATGATGGCGCACTCCTTTAATCCCAGCACTTGGGAGGCAGAGGTAGGAGGATTGCCATGAGTTCAAGGCCACCCTGAGACTACATAGTGAACTCCAGGTCAGCCTGGACTAGAGCGAGACCCTACCTCGAAAAAAAAAAAAAAAGAAAAAGAAAGGAGATGGTAGAGATGACTGGATGTCTGGTTAACTATATCAGATAGGACGCATGGTCTTGATGTAAATCAGAGGACTACATGTAAGCATAGAAACAGAAATTGTAATGACACTGAAGATGAGTGATAAGAGTCCATAGCTCTACCCAGGTGATTCATGGAAAAATACAGCCTTTGCTTTTTTATACATTATTCCATATCCATTAAGGTTTATGATTATTTTACTACTACTACTACTACTACTACAAGAAGGTTGCTGTGAGTTTGGGGCCAGCCTGGGACTACAGAACAAGTTCCAGGTCATCCTGGGCTAGAGACCCTACCTCAACACTCAAAAGAGAGGGCTTGGAGCCAGGCGTGGAGGTGCACGCCTTTAATCCCAGCACTCGGGGGAGGCAGAGGTAGGAGGATCGCCCTGAGTTTGAGGCCAGCCTGAGACTACATAGTTAATTCCAGGTCAGCCTGGACTAGAGTGAGACCCTACCTCAAAAAACAAACAAAAGGTACATGTCTGATCCTTAAATTCAAAAAAGAAAAAAAAAAAAGAGTAGTGAAAGAGAGAGCTGGAGAGATGTGGCTTAGCAGTTAAGGCATTTGCCTGCAAAGCAGAAGGACCAGAGTTCAATTCCCCAGGACCCACAAAAGCCAGATGCATAAGGTGGCCCATGTGTCTGGAGTTCGTTTGTAGTGGCTGTAGGCCACTTCACTACTTCACTACTGTGCCCACCTTGGCTGTGACATGAGTCACAGATATGAAGGTTGGGATGATGACAGAAAAGGAGAGGCGTAGGGGATGGTGGAGTACTACTAAGCGTCAGGCAGATCTCCTGGCTTGTAGCCTCCTTAGAGACTATACTTCAATGATTCTGAACAGGAGGCTTATATGTTATAAATCCACTGTAATCCCCTCCACTTACTGTACAGGTGATGCCACACCCACTTTTTTAACAGCTGAAGATACTGACTCACAGAAAGTAGGCGATCTGGTCAGCATCACCAAGCTAATAAAACAGGGAGCGAACCCATCTTTATCCCATCTAAGTCCAAGTCCCAAAGTCCTTAAAGTTTCTGGACTTAACCAAGCTTAAGAGGACCAGGTGGGCTCTCTCGGGACAGTAGTTCTCCGAGCCGTCGGGGACAGGGAAACTGAGGAAAGGGGTAGGCAAACATGGGGGGATCCAAGGGGCAAGGAGGGGGGACCCGAGCTGGAGGGAGGGGGGGCCCGGGGAAGTCTCTAGAAGGGGACGAGAGGGGGAGGGGAGCCGATTCCCTTAAGGCGTGGCCACGACCGAGTCCCATCCTTCGGCTTCCCTGCCAAGCCGCCCCGGCAGCGGGGTCGGGGGTCCGTCGCTCCCGCCCGCATGCCCGTCCTGGGGGCGCTCTGCGGCTGGCCCCGGTCCTTGCCACCAGACCCCAAGACCCCAAGTTACCAGTCCTCCTCGCCCACAGCCGCCGCCGCCGCCGCCATGTCTTCTCCGGCCCGCAGCCGGAACCGGAAATGCCTTGGGGGAAGTCAGGGGCGGAGAACTTGGCGGGGGGGGGGGAAGCAGCGCCGTTTCTAGGCAACCGAGTACTCCGGGTCCTTTGTGGGGTCGGCCCAGAGGACCCAAGTGCCCCGGGAAGTGCCCTAGTTCTGGGAGCTTCTAGATGCTTCTAGGGGAGGATGAGCGCCCGAAGAGACCGGCCGTGGCAGTGATGCAGGCAGCCGGGAGCGACCGCGGAGCCCCGGGGAGTCGGGGGCTCGAGGGCTAGGTAAGAGGCAGGAACTCGGGGGACCCTAGCAGGGGTCAGAGAAGACCCTGCGGTGGGCAGGAAACTGAAAACAACATGAGCTCCCACCCTCTTTCCATCCCCGCACCCTGCCTGCCATGGTCTCTCCCGTGTCTTGACAGGCCTCCCTGATGTGTGCAACTAGATCTACTGCTCTTCGCCACCATTTACACTTGCTTCCTTCTGAGAGACCCTGAAACCTCTGTCATGGAAAAGTACCACGTGCTGGAGATGATTGGTGAAGGCTCTTTTGGGAGAGTGTACAAGGGCCGAAAGAAATACACTGCTCAGGTGGTGCACAAAGAGGGTGGTCTTTTCAGTGGGATTGGGTGCCCCCCTGCTTCCGTGGAAACTGGGGACAGAAGGGATGCATTCATACCAGCATGCATTCCTGGCCCTGATCCCAACATACTTTAAACTGATAAGAATAGATACTATACTTGTTCTTAGCCAAATGGCCAAGAAGCCATCCAACATACTTTCTAAAAAAGCGATTCACTTATTTGCATGTGTGTATATGGGCACTCCAGGGTCTCTTGTCATTGCAAATGAATGTCACTCCAGGTTTATATGAGTGGCTGGAGAACTGAGCTTGGGCCAGCGTGCTTGGCAAGCAAGTGAATTTAACTGCTGAGCAATCTCACCAGGCCCCTGACTGCAACATACTTTTTCTTTTCCTTCCCTTTGAGGCAGGGTCTCACTCTAGCTCAAGCTGACCTGGAACTCACTCTGTAGCCCCAGGCTGGCCTCAAACTCACAGCAGTCCTCTGATCTCAGCCTTCCCAGAGTTCTGGGACTAAAGGTATATGCCACCAAGCAACATACTTCTTTAGGAGTACAAGCTCTGAAGTTTGGATTACCTGAGTTCAAATTTTAGCCCTACGACTTTCCAGCCTTAGAACTATGGACAAAGAATCTCCCCATGTCTCAGTTTCCTTATCTGTAGGATGGAAGATGATTGATGGAGTCTGAGGATTAAAAGTGTTTTCAGAGCCCGGCATGGTGGCGCACGCCTTTAATCCCAGCACCTGGGAAGCAGAGGTAGGATTGCCATGAGTTCAAGGCCACCCTGAGACTATATAGTAAATTCTAGGTCAGCCTAGGCTAGAGTGAGACCCTACCTCAAAAAAACAAAAAAAAAAAGTGTTTTTACACTAATTAGTACAATGCCTGACACCAAGTAAACCACAAATATACTTATTATTAGTCTCTGTCATCCTATGTAAGAAGACATATGCTGGGCGTGGTGGCGCATGCCTTTAATCCCAGCACTCAGGGAGGCAGAGGTAGGAGGATTGCCGTGAGTTCAAGGCCACCCTGAGACTACAGAGTGAATTCCAGGTCAGCCTGAGCTAGAGTGAGACCCTACCTCAAAACACACACACACACACACACACACAAAAAAAAAAAAAAAAAAAGACATAAAGCATTTGAAGCATATTCTTCCTTCTTCATTTTTCCTTCTCTTTTCCCTAAATCTCATCTTGAATACTTGGTTAGTGTCAGAACACATCTCTTAGACTCTATCAAAGAGATCTGTTTGGCAGATGCTGTTTGAGGGGTGGGGAAATCCCAGGTAAGTCCAGACCTTCCCCTGAGGAAGGTAGAGAAACAAGTATAAGAGTCAGTATAAAGTCTTAAATTGGGGAGCTCTGAGATTGAAGTTGAAATCCTGTCTTTTCAATGGTGTGGCTAGGCCTTTACTCTTTATTTAATTGCTGACAGGTGGTGGCCCTGAAATTCATCCCAAAATTGGGGCGCTCAGAGAAAGAGCTGAGGAATTTGCAACGGGAGATTGAAATCATGCGGGGTTTGCGGCATCCTAACATTGTTCATATGCTTGACAGCTTTGAGAGCGACAAAGAGGTGTGCTTTTGTGTTATTGGTCACCTCTACTCAAGCACACATGCCCCAAGCTCAGAGCTCATTACAAGTCCATCACTGCCACTGCCTCCTCCTGCAGGTGGTGGTGGTGACAGAATATGCTGAGGGAGAGCTCTTTCAGATCCTGGAAGATGATGGAAAGCTTCCTGAGGACCAGGTATGCTTCCTGGCTTAAATTTCTTCCCACCCTGATCTCTCAATAGGCAAAGAGCTTAGTGGGTCAAGCCCAGGATACCAAGAGTCTCTTTTGAGCCGCCACACCAGGCTTGAATCTCCATTTTTGAAGGTTCTAGGTGTATCCACAGGCAGTGTGGTATGAGAGTAAAAGTTACATCTGAGTACAAGTTTTAGCTCTGCCCCTCACTAGCTGAGTCCTCACAGACAAGTTACTTGTGTTTAGTTTCCACTTTCAAAAATGGAGATATTGCCGGGTGTGGTGGTGCATGCCTTTAATCCCAGCACTCGGGAGTCAGAGGTAGGAGGATTGTCGTGAGTTCAAGGCCACCCTGAGACTACATAGAGAATTCCAGGTCAGCCTGGGCTAGAGCGAGACCCTACCTCGAAAAAAAACAAACAAAAAAATGGAGATATTATGCCATGTATGGTGGTGCACGCCTTTAATCCCAGCACTCAGGAGGCAGAGGTAGGAGGATTGCTGTGAGTTCAAGACCAGCCTGGACTGCAGAGTGAGTTCCAGGTCAGTCTGGGCTAAAATGAGACTCTACCTTGAAAAAAAAAACAAAAACAAAAAATGGAGATAATAATGTCTACTTCAAAAAAAAATAATAATGTCTACCTTATGAGGCTATTGTGGGGCTTAGTGGGTTAATTCATCAGTGTTTAAATAGTTATTAACAGTGTTGTGGATATCAGTCATTGTTATTACATACCTTTAAGGAAGAAGGTCCTAAAGAGGTCTGTAAGAGAATAAAGCTTGTTCACCATCAGGACATAGGGGTTAGCAATGGAATTTCGTTGAATGGTGTCCATCCACATTCATCCTAGGGGTTTCTTAGTACTTTAACAAGTACCCTCCCCCCCCCCACACACACACACAGACAAACACACCTGCAGAAACTCTTATCACAGAACTAACTTTCTGGGCATCATCAGTTTGTAAGTAATCATCTTGTTTTGTCTGGTGAGTGATTACTTCTCTTAAGGGACTTTGCTTATTTAAAACAGCTAATGTACACTGAATGTTTTCTTTGGGCCAGGTCCCGTTCTGAGCCCTGCTTTATATGCCTCAACTCATTTCATTCTTATAAGCCTATGAGATAAGAAGTATATTATTGTTACCGTACAGTGACTCCAAGAGACACAGAATGATTATATTTTCCTAAGCCAAGCATGGTGGTGCATGCATATAATCCTATGATTTGAGAGAGAAAGGCAGGAGGACCAGTAGCTCAAGGTCATCCTCTGCTTCATGATGAGTTTGAGGCCAGCATGAGCTATATGAGACCCTATCAAAAGTTAAATAAATAAATAAATAAAAGGGCTAGGCTTGGTGACACACACCTTTAGTCCCAGCACTTGGGAGTCAGAGGTAGGATGTTCACTGTGAGTTCGAGGCCACTCTGAAACTACACAGTGAATTCCAGGTCTGCCTGGGCTAGAGTGAGACCCTGCCTCAAAAAACAAACACAGTCGGGCGTGGTGGCGCACACCTTTAATCCCAGCACTCGGGAGGCAGAGGTAGGAGGATCACCATGAATTCAAGGCCACCCTGAGACTATTCAGTGAATTCCAGGTCAGCCTGGGCTAGAGTGAGACCCTACCTCAAAAAAAACAAAACAAACAAACAAAAAAACCCCCAACAATTTAACAAAAGCTAAGGAAGGCATAGTGTGATGCTTTAGAGAAAGGGAAGAAATAAAAGACCAACTAGCAGCAGTGCTAGAAGTCTTTGACTTGTCCGCTGGCTCCTTTTCCTGACCTTTTCTTCCTTCCACCTGTCTGACCCCTAGGTTCAGGCCATTGCTGCCCAGTTGGTGTCAGCCCTGTACTATCTGCATTCGCACCGCATCCTACACCGAGACATGAAGCCTCAGAATATTCTTCTTGCCAAGGGTGGTGGCATCAAGCTTTGTGACTTTGGGTAGGATTTCCACTTCAAGGAGTCGTAGACCACCTGACTTACTTGGGCCTCATTTTAGAACCTGAGCTGGACATTGGACCTCTTACTGGGTCCTTTGGAACTAAGCAAAGGTGCTCTGTGTGGTCTGGTTCAGGATATCTCATACATAACCACATTTAATTTCCTAGTTGTGACCATGTTTAGATCTTTTCCCTTTTCATTTCTATCTCATCATCAGATTTGCCCGGGCTATGAGTACCAATACCATGGTGCTGACATCTATCAAAGGCACACCACTCTATATGTCTCCAGAGCTGGTGGAGGAGCGACCATATGACCACACAGCAGACCTCTGGTCTGTAGGCTGCATCCTATATGAGCTGGCTGTAGGCACCCCTCCCTTCTACACAACAAGCATCTTTCAACTAGTCAGCCTTATTCTCAAAGACCCTGTGCGCTGGCCCTCTACCATCAGTCCCTGCTTCAAGGTGAGGAGAGTTGAAAGGGGATAACATTTATAACAGAAGCCTATATTCCTTTCTCTCTAAAATCCTTTTCCAGAGCTTGTGTAAGATTGCAGGGGCTGGGCCAAGCAGCCTTGCTTTTCTGCTGCAGGGATGTATTGCAGAAGGGTATTCTAAGGCCTCCCATACTTGGGCATAGTAACTCCTGCAACCTATGCAGGAAGGCTGTAGTCTATCATATTAGGAAGTAATTGCAAGCCACCAGAAGGAGAGATGAGAGAGATCCTGGTCCTTTTACATGCCCTCAGTTCCACTGATGATCAGATGCCAAGTTGCTTTCCTTACTGCTTTCAATCCTTTTCAGACATCAGAATGGCTAATGACGGAACTGACTTGGTGATTAGGGCCTGGTCACAGACCCAACTACTCATTGGAGTTGATTAGTCTCTGGTGGGGAGAGGGAAAGGAGTTTGGACTCCTTTTATTACCTATCTAGGGCAAGATTATGAGCCCTCAATGGAATTCAATCTTGTCCTAGAATGAAATCTCATTAAAAATTTCCTCTGATTTAGCTATGATGAAAAGGGACACATTTTCCCCAACCTGTATAGTTGGGGAGGTTCTAGTAGTTTTTTTTTTGTTGTTGTTGTTGTTTTGTTTTTGTTTATTGAGATAGATAGAGTCTCACTCTAGCCCAGGAGCTCACTCTGTAGTCCTAGGCTGGCCTCATACTCACAGGAATTCTCCTACCTCTGCTTCCCAAGTGCTGGGATTAAAGGCATGTGCCACCATGCCCAACTTGTTTTTCTTTTTTTTTTTTTTTACTCATTTATTTATTTATTTGCCAGGGGAAGGAGGGAGGGAGGGACAGAGGTGGGAGGAGGTATAAGAGTATGGGTTCACAGCCGAGCATGGTGGCGCACTCCTATAATCCCCCCCCAAAAAAAAGAATGGGTATGCCAGGGCCTTCAAGTGCTACAAACAAACTCCAGATGAATGCACCACTTTATGTGGGCACTGGGGAATTTAACTTGGGTTGTTAGGAGCTATGGGCAAGTGCTTTAACCACTGAATCATCTCTCCAGCCCCAAGACATTATCTTTTGGTTTTGGGGTTTTTTTTTTGTTTGTTTTGTTTTTTTTGTTTTTTTGAGGTAGGGTCTCACTCTAGACCAGGCTGACCTGGAATTCACTATGTAGTCTCAGGGTGGCCTTGAACTCACGGCGATCCTCCTACCTCTGCCTCCCAAGTGGGTTTATATTTATTTTTATTTTTTAAAGATTTCTTTTTTTATATGTATTTTATTTATCTATTTGAGAGAGACAGAGACAGAGAGACGGAGAGAATGGGCACGCCAGGGCCTCCAGCCACTGTAAATGAACTCCAGACACATGCGCCCTCTTGTGTATCTGGCTTTACATGGGCACTGGGGAATCGAACTCAGGTCCTTCTGTGTTGCAGGCAAGCGCCTTAACCGCTAAACCAATTCTTTAGCCCAATAATATACTGCTCCTGGGGAGACGGTTTTGTTTTTTTAAATTGTTATTTATTTATTTGCAAGCAGAGAGAGATAGAAAGAAAAAGCCAGGCGTGGTGGCGCACACCTTTAATCCCAGCACTCGGGAGGCAGAGGTAGGAGGATTGCTGTGAGTTCAAGGCCACCCTGAGACTACATAGTGACTAGAGCGAGACCCTATCTTGAAAAACCAAAAAAAAAAAAAAGAGAGAGAGAGAGAGATAGAAAGAAGAGAGACAGAGAGAATGAGGCACTCCAGAGCATCTAGCCACTGCAAATGAACTCCAGATACACTTGCCACCTTGTGCATCTGGCTTTATGCAGGCACTGGGGAATTGAACTTGGGTTGTTAGGCTTCACGGGCAAGTGCCTTAACCTCTAAGCCATCTCTCCTGCCCCAAAGAGACATAGAAGTGTCTGTTCCTACCCATCCACAAAAACAAAAACAAAAACAAAACAAAAAATCAGAGAAAGGGACAGCAAACTCCTGAGGTTACAGAATGTTCATGAATGGGAATTGGGACTCGCTGGGATATGATACGGAGGTCTGCCTGGAAAATGTCACCCAAGAAAAGGGTTGTTGCTGGTTTGGTCAGGCTGCTGTAGGAATGGATGCAGGAGTCTTGACTTGCCAGTGCTGCCATTAGGTTAGAGAGAACCTAGAGGAAAGGGAAGGAAAGGTTGATGGAGTATTATTTCTCTCCACAGAACTTCCTGCAGGGGCTGCTCACCAAGGATCCCCGACAGCGTCTGTCCTGGCCAGACCTTTTATATCATCCTTTTATTGCTGGTCGTGTCACCAGTGAGTCATCAGGGTTCCCAGGGCTCTGGCACTGCTTAGGATTTTCTCCACTCTTCCTTCCTCCTCCCTCATCTTGATCCCGCGTACTTTCTTTTCTACCAGCTTGAACTTCTTCCTAGCCCTTTGCTACTTCTGCTCTCTTTTTGTCACTTTGCAAAAAAAGCCACTTTCCACAGAGGTCTGGAGACAGTGAAGTTGTCCCTAGCCAAGTAGACTTGGTGGCTACAACCCTACAATAACTGTTAATTCCCTTTCCTCCCTCTTTTCAGTAATAACAGAACCAGATGGCTCAGGTTTGGGCACCCCATTCACCAGTCGCCTACCCCCAGAACTTCAGGTCCTAAAGGATGAACAGGCCCATCGCCTGGCTCCCAAGGGTAACCAGTCTCGCATCCTGCGCCAGGCCTGTAAACGCATGGCTGAGGAGGCCAAGCAAAAGGTGTGTGGGCCAGAGAACATCATGTAACATAGCTAGGCTAGTGATTGGGTGAGTTGGAGAAGGAGGTGACTTTATAGAGAATTCAAAAAGGCCATGAATAATAGGAACCACTGTTTCTAATCAATTGTCTCCTACCCACCTTTCACAGCAAGACCAGAATGCAGGACCTGCTCTTGAACAAGAAGATAAAACCAATAAGGTGACTCCTGGCACATCCCCTTTGCCTGAAGTAAAGGCCCCTCCTCAGGAATCAAGCCTCTTAGCTGGTATCTTGGCTTCAGAAATGAAAAGCAGCTGGGTAGAGTGGGAGGCTAAAGAAGCGACCCCTGCACCTCGGTGAGAAGGGTAAAATGGTTTGCATGTGTGAGCAGGGTCGGGGGAGGAGTTATCTTGTGGCTCCTTGGTTATGAAATATGAAATGGTCCCTGCCACTAGCCATTGTCTGAATATAGGCAGGATAGGCTAGAGAGATGGCTCAGTAGTAAAAGGTGCTTGCTTGTAAATTCTGACAGCCCAGGTTCATTCCCAGTACCCATGAAGAGCCAGACTCACAAAGTGGCACATGCATCATGAGCTTGTTTGCAGTAGCAGGAGGCCCTGGACCACCCATGTGCGCTCTGTCTGTCTGTCTCTCTCTCTCTCTCTCTCTCTCTCTCTGTTTCTCTCTAGCAAATATTATATATATATATATATATATATATATATATATATATATATATATATATATATATATAAATAAATAAACTAAATAAAGCCCCTTGTGGTGGAACATGCCCTTAATCCCAGCACATGGGAGGCAGAGGTAGGAGGATCATTGTGAGTTCGAGGCAAACCTGAAAATACATAGTGAATTCCAGGTCAACTCGGGCTAGAGTGAGACCCTACCTCAAAAAAAAACAAAAACAACAACAACAAAAAAAAAAAACTAAACATAGGTAGGACTTTAGGAGCCTTGGGTTCTAATTATAGATACTATCTTGATTCTTCAGCAAATTGAGGACTTTGTCTTTTTATCTCAATTGTACTTTGACTAAAGGGAAAGAATCATTTCTGTCTAGAAGGGAAGATTATTTGTGTTGAGTCATAGGTGAAAACTGTAAAATTAAGCCTACTTGAGAATAAGATCCAAACTGGAATGTTATATGTATGAAGGTCATCCAACCATATCCCAAAAGGAAATTTCCTCTGTATATCCTATTTACCTGTATAACTTATTCCTCATTTCTTACCTATGCCTCGAGAGAGGACAAGGTCATGAACCCTAAGCCTCACAGGTCTGAAACTCATCCTACTTCCTGCCTTCCTCCGACAGGGAAAACCATGTCACCCTGGATTGTGAACAAGCAGCCCCAGAGCTCAAACCAGAGGTGGTGGGCCAGCGGAACATTGATGCAGTAGACCTAGAAAACGAGGTGAGGCCTTGTCCCCACCATGGGACTTTGGGTCTAGGTGAATGCTTTTCTAGGACAGTATGAGCTCTAAATACAACTCCCTTTGTGTTAAAACTGGCTTTATTATCTATTTATAGATTGTAATTATATAATATCTGAACATGATATAATATCTGAGCATAATTTTCTAAAATTAGAATGCATAGATAAAAATAAAGGTTTCTGGGGCTGTAATCTGCTCATTGGTTAAGGTGCTTGCCTTAAAGCCTAACAACTCTGATTCCCTAGTACACACTTAAAGCCAAATGCACAAAGTGGTGCATGCATCTTAAGTTTGTTTGCAGTGGCTGGAGGCCTTGGCACACCCATTCTCTCTCTCTGCTTACAAATAAATAAATAAAATATTTTAAAAAATGAAAATAAAGGTTCCTGAGGCTGCAGAGATTGCTTAGTGGTTAAGGTGTTTGCCTGCAAAGCCTAACAACCCTGGTTTGATTCCCCAGTAAAGCCAAATTCACAAAGTGACACATGCATCTGGAGTTTGTTTACAGCAGCTAGAGGCCCTAACATACCCATATTCTCTCTCTCTCTCTCTCTCTCTCTCTCTCTCTCTCTCTCTGTTTCTCTCTAGCAAATAAATACTTACAAAATGCAAACCAACACCCATTAAAAAATAAATAAAGTTTCCAGGGCTTGGGAGATGGTTCAGTGGGTAAAGTGCTACTCAGGCATGAGGACCTGAGTTCAGTTCCCCAGCACCCATTGAAAACCAGATATGTAATCTCAGTGCTGGGGAGAAAAACAGGAAATCCCTAGAGCATGTCAGATAGTTTGGCTGAATCAGTGAGCTCTAGGTTCAGAGGGAGACTCCATCTAAAAAATCAAGTGGAGGGCTGGAGAGATGACTCAGTGGTTAAGGCACTTGCCTGTGAAGCAGAAGGACCCAAGTTCATTTCCCCAGTACCCATATAAAGCCAGATGCACAAGATGGCTCATGTGTCTGGCATTTGTTTGCAGTGGCTGGAGGATCTGGTGTGCCAATATTCTCTCCCTATCTGCCTCTTTCTCTTTCTCACTCTCTCTCAAATAAATAAAATATTTTAAAAAATAAGGTGGCATGCCTTTAATCCCAGCACTTGGGAGGCAGAGGTAGGGGATTTCTGTGAGTTTGAGGCAGCCTGGGACTATAGAGTGAGTTCTGATCATCCTGGGCTAGAGTGAGATCCTACCTCAAAACAAACAAACAAACAAAAAGAAACAAGCAAACAAAAACACCACTAAATAAATAAATAAGGTGGAGAGTGACTAAAGAAGACACCCAACTTCAACCTCTGGCCTCCACATTTGCAGGCATGCTTGCACACACACCTGCACACACATTTACCCACACACATACCAGCACCCATGCTCACACTTTACACATGAAAAAAATGAAGATTCCAAATCAGGGGCGTTGGCACATATTTATAGTTCCAGTTACTCAGGAGATTGAGCCTAGAGTTCAGTGCCAATCTGGGCGAGATTGTCAGACCTCATGAAAAACAAAAATAAAATTCCAGAGATGACTACCATAAATCTGTCTGAATCCAAGTTTTCTGTGCTTTTACATATAGATATAGGTATACAGAGAAATACATAGTATGGCTGTTTTTTGCACTGCTGAGTTATTCTATATGCATTGTCTTACATTATGCCTCTTTTTCCATATGACCTATTAGGGTTTTTCCACATCAGAGTTTGTAGTTCTTCAATCTTTTGTGTTTGTTTTGAGGTCTTAATTTTGTATTTGAAATAATTTTTAAAAAATATTTTATTTATTCATTTTCAAGCAGAGAGAGAGAGAGAGAGAGAGAGAGAGAGAGCGCGCAAGCGAGCGAGCACCAGGGCCACCACCTTGTGGGTCTGACTTATGTGGGTCCTGGGGAATTGAACCCAGGGCCTTAGGCACTGGAGGCAAGTGCCTTAACCGCTGAGCCATATCTCCAGCCCCTATTTGAAATAATTTTAACTTGAAGAGTAATTATGAAGCCGGGCATGGTGGCGCATGCCTTTAATCCCAGCACTCAGAAGGCAGAGGGAGGAGGATCACCATGAGTTCGAGCCAGCCTGAGACTACAGAGTGAATTCTAGGTCAGCCTGGGCTAGAGTGAGACCCTACCTCGAAAAACCAAAAAAAAAAAAAAAGTAATTATGAGATTACATAGAATTACTTTATACCCTTGTCTTGGTCCATTTTATGTTGACAAAAGAGAATACCTAAAACCTGGTAACTTGTAATAAATAGAAATTTATTTCTCAAAGCTCTTAGGCTAGCATGTCTGAGGTGAACCATGTTGGCAAGTTATAGCCTATTCTCTGTGCTTCTTGGATGGTGCCTTGAGTGCCCCATCCTCTAGAAGGGAGAAAACACTATGTCCCCACATTGCAGAAGATCAGAAGTGTAATTCACTCCTAAAAACTATTTCTGGTTTTGTTTTTGCTTTGAGACAGGACTCAGTGTATACAGGATGGCCTTGAAATCACAATCCTCCTGCCTCAGCCTACTAAATGCTGGGATTATAGGCATGTACCTCCATGTATGTCTCTGGAAACTTTTTTTTCAAGGTGGGTCTCACTCTAGCCCTAGCTGACCTGGCACTCACTCTGTAGTCCCAGGCTGACCTCAAACTCACAGTGATCCTCCTACCTCTACCTCCCGAATGTTGGGGTTAAAGCCTTGTACCACCATGCCTGGCTCTAGAAATTTTTTTTTTTAATAGCAGCATTAATCAGTTCATGAGAGTGGAACTTGACCTTAAAAGCTCCATCTGGCCCCCACTTCCCACTTAGTCCCCACTGTTCCTTTGGGAAATAAGTTACTGGCACAAAAAATTTTTAAAGCTATTTTTAAAAAAATATTTTATTTATTCATTTTTCAAGCAGAGAGAGAGAGAGAGAGAGAGAGAGAGAGAGAGAGCGAGCACGCCAGGGCCACCACCTTGTGGGTCTGGCCTATGTGGGTACTGGGGAATTGAACCCGTGGCCTTAGGCACTGGAGGCAAGTGCTTTAACCGCTGAGCCATCTCTCCAGCCCTAAAGCTATTTTTAAGAGGGCAAAAACATTCAAACTATAGTTTCTCTGCCTATTACTCCAGTAATGTACTTTATGAAAATCTTTTTCCTGGACTAATAAAATTATAGTTTTAGAGGCTCAAGGGAAGATACTGGCATTGGTTTGACTCAGATGAGGGAGGTCCTCATGGCCAATGGTATCACAATAACAAGGGTGCATGTGTGAATAAGGATCACAGCTCAAAATAGGAAGCCAGAGAGACTGGGTGAGGCTAGCCTGAGATTACATAGTGAATTCCAGGGCAGCCTGGGCTAAAGTGAGACCCTATCTCAAAATACCAAAAAAATTATTGATTTATTTATTTGCTTTTTCTTTTTTTTTAAATATTTCATTTATTCATTTTCAAGCAGAGAGATTGAGACAGAGAGAGAGAGAGCGAGAGAGAGCGAGCGAGCGAGCACCAGGGCCACTACCTTGTGGGTCTGGCATATGTGGGTCCTGGGGAATTGAACCCGGGTCCTTAGGCACTGGAGACAAGTGCCTGAACCGCTGAGCCATCTCTCCAGCCCTGATTTATTTATTTGCAAGCAGAGAGAGACAGAAAGAGAATGGGTGTCCCAGGGCCTCCAGCTGCTGCAAACAAACTCCAGATGCTTGTGCCACTTTGTGCATCTGACTTTACGGGGGTGCTAGGGAATTGAACCTATGTCCTTAAGCTTTGCAAGCAAGTGCCTTGACTGCTAAACCATCTTTCTAGAAGTTTTTTTTTTTTTTAATATTTTATTTATTCATTTTCAAGCAGATACAGAGAGAGAGAGAGAGAGAGAGAGAGAGAGAGAGAGAGAGAGAGAGAGAGAGA
>PVHP010018748.1:0-32742 GCA_004024765.1 Zapus hudsonius
CAAAAGTGGCTTGTAGAGGAATGGGTTTATTTGGCTTACGGACTCGAGGGGAGACTCCATTCTGGCAGGGAAAACGATGGCATGAGCAGAGGGCTGGACATCACCTCTGCCACAGCACTGCAAACAGCGGCAGGAAGGTGTGCCAAACACTGGCAAGGGGAAGCTGGCTTATAACCCCATAAGCTCGCCCCCAACAACAACAGCTTCATCGAGGTTGTAAAACCCAAACTGCCATCAGCTGAGGATCGATCTATCAGAACACATTCAATTGTTTGTGGGGGACACCTGGATCAAACTATGACAAGATGCTACTGTGGAGGGGTACCTAATTCTACTAGAGACACTAATATGGAAGGGTACCTAAGTAGCCTAGATCATCAGAGGTGCCAGTAAAGAGGCTAATGTGGATGGGTAGAAGAGCTAGTTGTTCAGAGATAGAAACTGTGGTGTCTGGTTCAAATCCTCCTTCAGAATGAAGACAATCCTTTTAACAACCTCTGGAATTGTCAATTAAAAAAAACTTTTATTGTCAATAATTAGAAACACTGTATGGGCAAGTCTTATGATGGTACACCCATTTCCCTCCTCCCTGTCCCCAACACACTGGGGGCCCTCTTCAGTGGGATTGCTGGACCAGACCATGGGAAAGGGGGTTATGTATTGCATGAGAGGTAGCCAGTTATTTTTTTCCTTTGTGTGCTGTTGCTGGGGGGAGGGGGTGGCAGGAATGACGATGCATAATCTCCTCCACCATGTCTCTTACAATCTTCCCGCCCCTTCTGCTCAGATCGCTGAGTCATGATTGGAGAGTTTTAAGTCTGCTTCACTGTTGAGGTCTTAAGAATCTCTGGATTTCTGCTTTGGATTGTGTTGGGTATCCTCAGTGTCTGTCTCTATTATCCTTTCACAGGTTTTCTGACTTGCTGTGGATGTAGGTCTCTTGCTCATCTCACCACTTCCTCAAAGGTTTCATTTGGGTTCTGTATCATAACTTAGGGGTGGTTCATCACCTGCTTGTGTGTCTTGTTTTGGGGACCTTGTGGGTCTCTTCAATCAACAACTCAGTGTGGGAGGTAACCAACAACTGGGAAAGGGAGTTGCAGGCCTGATCAATTTTAATTGGGGTTAGGCTTCCTCCTACCCTATTAGGGGCCCCTATTACAAGATGATGCCCATGGCTTCCTTGAGAGCTTACAGTATGAAAACAAGGATTTTATGTTATTGATCCATTATTGGTTTAGATTGGAATATAATTCTCCCCACCATCCCCTTCTTCTCCCCTCCCCTTCCCCAATTCCTTCCATCCCTTTTGTTGGTCAGTCTCTCAATTCACATGACAGGTTTTCTTACCTTTCAAGCTTAACCTTATTAGGAAGCGCATATGAGGGAAAATATGGAAAATATTCTATGCTTGACTCTGTTCTTGTGTGAGGTTGCTAAGAATGATCTGTTCCAAGTCCATCCACCTTTCTTTAAATTTCTTTATGCTGTTTTTCCTTTCAGCTGAGTAGAATTCCATAGTGTATATGTACAACAATTTTGATATCCAGTGATGTCCAGTGATGGGCATTGGGTTGATTCCAATTCTTAGCTATTATGTGTTGAGCTCCTATAAACATGGTTGAGCTAATGTCTCAGTGCTTAGTTGAGGAATCTTGAGGGTAGATATCCAGTAGAAGGATAGCTAGAAATATTTCTTTGTTTATAATAATGAAGCTTGTAAACTGGGGTAGATGATGTCCAAGAATGTTGCCAGGTTTAATATTTCTCACTCATGTACTCTGTGATCACATAGGATCTTTGAATTGCTAACCTAAAGCTGTTTAAATGTTGACAATATCAACCAGAAAACATATCTGAGTTTTTTTTTAAAAAAAGAAATTCCCTATTTCATGGGGGGAAAAAAGAGAGAGTTGACTAGGAAAAAAAAAACAGGCTTAGTTTTGGTTATTATTGTGTTTTATTTTGCCCAGTAGGAAGGTATGTTAAAATTAGATTATTTCTTTCCATAAAACTGTAATTTGAGTAAGCTTATACGTTTCCAAAGACACTGTGATCTTTCCAGTGTGTCTGTGTCTGAGTTAGATCTTATAGCTCTGACTGATCAGTTTGCAGTTTACATTAGTATATCTATTCTGAAGTTCTTGACCACAGATATCTTGGTTAAAAAATAATGAGAAAATAATATAAGCTTTCCATGGATCAGTACCTTTAAATTTGCTTCCTGGTCCATAAATTTCATGAACTCCTTGCTTATTGAGCAAAACAAAACAATGGCCGTTGACAACAGAACAAAGCAAATTTTGGAGTAAATGGCCTAAGAAGTATACCAGAAGCCACTCCTAATCGTTTACTACTCTCTAGGCAGAAATACCAAGAGCTCAGTACATTTGGGAGGCAAAGAATAATAGGGAGCTAAATTGGAGACAATGAGTCATGAGAACATCATAAACAAAACCAGAGGCGTGAAAATTGAGGAATAAAATGGAAAAGCAAGGAATCTCTCCAATGAGAGGAAAATACTCCAAGAAGACTTCAAAGCTAGTATCTAGAGGATGAAATGCCTCAAATATATTTTCTCTAATTAATCAGTAACAAAAAAATCAATTCACCAATGGGTGATGGGTTCATTGCATAGCTGGACCTCTTGTACACCACAGAATCTGTGGGTCAGACTGGTGGTCTTAGCTTTTCTACAATAATTTATGTAATAAGGAGATAAGTTACTGGAATGTTTCATTAATGCTCATGAATTTACAAGAGATTGAATTTGGCTCTTCTCAATTAATTTAACAGGGAAGACAAAATTACTAGCCATTACTAGAGGTGGTGTCTTCAG
Organism: Zapus hudsonius; assembly: GCA_004024765.1. Classification (NCBI taxonomy): domain Eukaryota; kingdom Metazoa; phylum Chordata; class Mammalia; order Rodentia; family Dipodidae; genus Zapus; species Zapus hudsonius. The sequence goes on from PVHP010018748.1 coordinate 2,840, forward strand.
TGTATAGTTTTAGAGCATGGTGACCTCTTTGTATTCATATCTAAAAAATGCCTGAATAATAAATGAAGAAAGTATTGTTTTTTACAGTCTAACATCAGAGAAAATCTTTACAATGGAAGTGCTGACAATGAGAAAGTCAATTAGAGGGAGGAAAATGAATACTAAAAATTGTTTCTTTTTGCCAAATCCAGCTATATTAACTTTCTGTTATAAAATACTAAAAAAAAAGAAAAAAAACCTCATCTTCCAGACTGTTTTCCCTTTTAATTTTTTTTTTTAGTAGAGACAAAAAGATTGTAGAGTAGTAGCTTGCTAAAGTACAGCTATTTTGTGATACAAGGAAGGCAAAGTAGAGGAGAAAGATGAATATTACATGGTAAGAAATACATTGCAAAGGACAAAAATGGAGGAATGAAATTAATATTAGATTTGAATATATGAAAAATTATTAAACATGAAGAAAAATATTTTATAAAGTGGGATTCAGCAATTATAATCAATGTACTAAATAATTTTGCACTAACATTAGTAAAACACAAATGACAAGAAATCAAAAAGTAATAAACAAAAATTTACTCAGAGTAGGAGACCTAAATATCCCTATTGTGATGGTTAAGTTTTGTTGTCAATTTGACCTTTCAAGTAATTTTGGTTGGGTCTCTGAGGATGTTCACAGGAAAGCAGCCTCTCAGTAGGGGGCAGGATGTAAAGAACCTCAAAGAAGCTAGAAGTAAACATCCTTTCCTGTGTGGGCAGTGCAGGAAGGAAATTCCAGAGACTCAGGAAGCCATTAAGTCTGGGAAAGGGTTGCAAGACCCCACCCTAAGCCTATATAAAGGAGAAGAAATTCTCTTTGGCCCTCCTGCCTGCTTGCTAGTGTGTGTATGGTGTTGGTGATGGGTTTCTCTCTCTGCTCTGACCTGTGAAAGAGGGCCAGCCTCTTTCGCCGTTAGGGAACGTCACCTCAGTCTATAGTTTCAATAAATACTTTCCTCCCCCAAATTGTGCCTGGTTTGAAGATTCATCCCAGTGGCATGTGGCTGACTAAGACACCTATAAACAGAATAAATCTAATAAATAGATATTGATGCTAAATTCTCAAAAGAAAAAGGCCATTTTTAGGATGATGAAAGTAATCACCAAAATTAAAGGTATTAAATAACACAATTGTAAAATTTAGTCTTAGGTTATGTAACTGCTACTGGCACTGTGACAGAAAATGTGTTCTATGAAGACTTACCTAAATGGAATAAATCACAACAAATGTAATTTAAAATGCATTGTCTAGCTCACAAAGAAGTTAAAAAAATTGTCAAAACTAACAAATTTGAAAAAAGCTAAAATTATATAGCTATGTGAATACCAAGACAGAGGCTGTGCTCCAGAAGACAAAATCCAGAATTCTTGAGATTAATAAATCACTTGGAGTAAGAAGTGTTAAATAGTTTTCAGTGACTTTTTAGGTACTTTTAGGTTCTTAATCATTTTTACAAAGAATTGAGAGAACAGACTCTGAGAAGGGTAAATTATGAATTATGAAGTTTATTTTAGGGAGAATTTTATCCAGGGCATTATCAGAAAGACTCAGGCCAGAAGGGAATTCTCCTCTGTGCCTGGCTGGAAATGACAGGGTAGGGAGAGGTAGAGAATATCTTTTTCACAGAGAAATCTTCCAAGAAAAAAGCCTCTGGTACAGCTGCACACACACACACACACACACACACACACACACACACACACACACACACACACACAGAGGAGGTAAGTACAAACTATTCAGAAGAAACACATAAAACACAGGTAGGAAGAAGAGGAGAAGATCTCAAGCTCTTCCCCTTTACACTCACTTAAGGTTAGGAAACAGAGTATGGGATCACCAGAGCCTCTCACCACTGCAAATTAATTCTAGATATATATGCTCATTTGTGCATTTGGGTCTCTTGTGGGTCCCGAGAAATTTAACCTAGGCCAGCAGGCTTCGCAAACAATCACTTTTAACTGCTGAGCTGTCTCCCATCATCCCACCAGGCTTCATTCACTTGCCACATCACAATGGGTTTAAATCTCTTTCTGTGCCTATTTTCTACTGGAGCTGTGTTTTTATCTTGCTTTGAATCTTCAAGTGATCTTTGTATCTGGGAATCTATTTAAGAACCTTGGACAGTTATTAACCAGTAAATATTGGTTGGTCTAGCAATAATAAATAATTAATTGAATTTTTATTGGCAATAGAACAAGTTCAGAAATAATTATAATATGTGAGATGACTTTGGCTAGTTCCTTGGTTTCTTCTTAAGGAATGCACCACAGGCACCACTTCCACAGATACTGCCATATATACATATGCCATCATGCAGGCATCCCTAAAATTTAGATTGAGTATCAATAAAGCAATTCTTATGGCTCTTCGACCTGTATTTCAATACTATGTTCATTCAAGTGCTATATCACAATCCTATTTTAAACCTGGCTTTAATGGGGATTTATATCATTACAATCAATAATAGAATCACAATAAGAATGATGGATGCAAAAAATGACTTTCAATTTATTTTTTTTATTGTCCATAATGAGTTACATTGTTTAGTGAGCCAACAATGAGTTGTTATCCCCAATTCCTCATTGCCCCCCATCCCCATCACCAGTCAGCTGGATATCCTCCTCTGTGGGACTTCTGGATCAGTCATTGTAGTAGGGGACCATGGATAGCCTAGTATTCAACAGGGTTCTCCTGGCCCAAGTGTGTTGTTGCTGAGGGGTGCCATGCCTCTGATAATCTCCCACACCACGGCTCTCACAATCTTTCCACCCCTTCTTCTCCTCAGTTCCCTGAGTCATGGTGGGTGGGTATTAAGGCTGCTTTAATGTGAGATTAGGAGTCTTTGTATCGAAAATCATTGGTTACTGTCTTACTGGCTTATCCTGTGTTGATTGAATGCCTGTGGCTGTGGGTCCCTTGTTCATTCCGTCATTCTCTGCCGGGTTCATATGGATCCTCCACGATATGACTGTGGTGGCTCATCACTTGCCAGGATCTCAGCTTTCTGCCTGTGGTCGGTTGGTAGACTTATTTGGACCACAGCTCTCTAGCTGCAACCTGAAAGATACAAACACAATCTCCATCAGAGAGTGAGATCAGTATAGGTTAACAAAAATACACCATACTGGATTACCTAGATTCTATTTTTAGTAGTCTCCCTGTCAGTCGCTCGCATAGTGCATCTTTTCTTGGGAGCCCAAAAGTACAGGATCCGGTGCATATCACCCTGAATCCCCAGTTCCAATCAAGGGATCCCCCTCACTGAGTGGAATATTTGGCCAAATATAATAGCTGTTGATTGTCTCCCCCAGGCCCAGGCTCCTCCATTACACAAGTGCTCCTTTCTTGGTTTGCTGTTCTCTCCCAGTAGGAGGTGTGGTCAGCCTACTCATGGACGCAGACTGTGTTTCATGCCAGTGGTCTGTTTACGCCATCTGTCGTAGATATGCTTCCCCTGGCAGCTTTTTTAGTGCCTTCCAGCACTGCACTAACTGCCATCTGGGGGCTGGTTACCATTCCAGACCTGGAAGGGTCTCTCAATGCTGGCCAATGGTATTCTGTGGTTTCTTCAGCAACAGGGTTTTGCCTCAGGCCTGGGAGGGCGTTCAAAAGCTTTGACAGAATTCTGTCTTGTTTTGGAACCTCATGGGTCACTTTGGTCAACAGCTCCGTGAGGGAAGTAACCAGTGGCCGGGACCTGGGGTTGTCAGAATGCTCAATTATTCACAGGCTTAGAGTCTCTCCCCTACTACTCATGGCCCCTCTTGCCAGTTGACGCCCACTGATTGCTTTGTAGGTTACAGTATGCTTATGAGGATTTTATGTTTGTGAACCTAATTTGGTTTAGCCTCCTGCTTAAGCCATTCCCCTCCCCCCTTCCCCTACCCCTCATTCTTAACATCTGACTACTTTCTATAAGTCTGCATAAAGAAAACGGTTATCCTGGTTAAGGACCGCATATAAGGGAGAGTATGTGGCGTTCAATTCTCTGTTCTCTGGGTGTTCGCTTAGTAAGATCTGCTCAATGTCAGACCATTTTTTTCCTAAATTTTGATATGTCATTTTTCCTTTCAGCTGAGTAGAATTCCATCGTGTAAATATACCACAGTTTCGCTGTCCATTCCTCCATGGATGGGCATTTGGGTTGATTCCAATTCTTGGCTATTATGAATTGAGCTGCTATAAATATAGTTGTACAAAATTCTCTGCATCAAGATGTGACATCTTGTGAGTAGATGCCTAGTAGAGGGATAGCTGGGTCCATTGGTAGTTCTATGTCCATTCTATCTAGGAGTCTCCACACTGCTTTCCATAATGGTTGAACAAATTTGCAATCCCACCAGCAGTGAATGAGGGTTCCTTTTTCCCCACATCCTCGCCAGCAATGATTGTTATTGATTTTCTTTATGATTGCCATTCTGACAAGGGTAAGATGATATCTCTTTGTGGTTTTCATTTGTATTTCCCTGATGCTTAAGGATGCTGAACATTTTCTTAGATGAGTCAAGGCCATTGGTGTTTCCTCTTCTGTGAATTCTCTGTTGAAATCAGTGCCCCATTTTGTGAGGGGGCATTTTGGGTTTTTGTTATTAATTTTTTTGAGTTCTCTGTAAGTTCTGGAAATTAGGCCTCTATCTGAGTTGTAGCTGACGAAAACCATCTCCCAATTTGAAGGGGGTCTATTGGCTCTTAGTATGGTTTGTTTGTCTGTACAGAAGCTTTTGAGCCTGATCACGTCCCATTGGTTAAGTGTTTGTTGGATTTCCTGGGTGGTTGGAGATTTGCTCAGGAAATTTTTCCCTACTCCTATTTCATGTAGAGTTCCTACTGTTTTTTTTTTTTCCCAGGATGTTCAGGGTTCCAGATTTATATTCAGGTCTCTGATCCTTTTGGAGTTGATTTTTGTTCATGGTGAAAGGATTGGGTCTATTTTGATTTTTTTACACATGTTTATCCAATTTGTCCAGCACCATTTGTTGAAGATGCTATCTTTGGTATAGCGTATATTTTTGGCCCCCTTGTCAAAGCCAAACAACTGAAGTAACTTACAATTAAAACTGGGTCTTCCCCCTAAACTTACAATCTTAAAGCAGTCTTAATACTCATCCACCATGACTCAGGGAAATATGCGGAAGAGGGGGCAGAAAGATTGTAAGAGCCTTGGTGGGGGAGACTATCCAGAGGCATGGCACCCTACAGCAACAACACACTTGAGCCAGGAGGTCCGGGTTGAGTACTAGGCTATCCAGGGCCCCCTGCCACAAGGACTGATCCAGATGGTACATGGAGGAAGATATCCAGCTGATTGGGGATGAGGAGGGGGGGCATTGGGGAATTGGGGATAACAACTCATTATTTGCCCACTGAATAATGTATCATATTATGGACAATAAATATATATTTAAGATTAAAAAAAAAGAAAACTGGGTCTTCAATCCTGTTCCATTGATCCATCTGTCTGTTTTTATGACAGTACCATGCTGTTTTAGTTACTATGACTTTGTAGTATGTTTTTAAGTCAGGGATGGTGATACCCCCAGAGTAGGTTTTTTTTTTTTTTTTTACTTAGAATAGTTTTAGCTATCTGAGGTTTTGCCCTTCCAAATAAATTTAGACATTATTTTTTCTATGTCTTTGAAGAAAGAGTTTGGGATTTTTATCGGCATAGCATTGAATCTGTAAATCGCTTTTGGCAGGATTGCCATTTTTACTATATTGATTCTCCCTAATCATGAGCATGCAATGTCTTTCCATCTTCTCACATCCTCCTCTATTTCCTTCTTGAGTGTTTCAATATTTTCCTTATGTAAGTCCTTTACAACCTTGGTTAGTGATATTCCAAGGTATTTGATTTTCTTTGAGACTATAGAAAATGGGACAGTCTCTCTGATATTTTTTTTCCGTCTGCTTATCTTCTGTATATAGAAAGGCTACTGATTTTTGTGTGTTAATTTTGTATCCTGCCACGTTGCTGACAGCATTAGTCACCTTCAAGAGGATACTATTCTTTGGGTGTGATATATAACGGATCATGTCATCTGCAAAGAGGGATAGTTTAATTTCTTCCTTTCCGATTTGTATCCCTTTTATGCCCTTCTCCTGTCTTATCGCTTGGGCTAGAACTTCAAGCACTATGTTAAAGAGCAGTGGTGAGAGTGGACACCCCTGTCTTGTTCCTGAATTGAGTGGGAACTCCTTGAGTCGTTCCCCATCGAGAATGATTTGTGCTTTAGGGGTTTTGTAAATTGTCTTTATTAAATTGAGGTATAGGCCATCTATGCCTATTCTTTCCAGAGGTGTGAACATGAGGTGGTGTTGAATTTTGTCAAAGACCTTGTCCTCATCTATTGAGATAACCATGTGGTTTTTGTGGTTTAGCCAATTAATGTGATGTATTACATTTCTCAACTTGCGTATGTTGAACCATCCCTGCATCTGTGGGATTAAGCCAACTTGGTCAGGGTGGATAATATTTTTGATGTAGCATTGTATCTGGTTTGCTAGTATTTTCTTCAGGATTTTTGCATCAAAGTTCATCAGAGATATGGGTCTGTAGTTCTCTTCTCTTGCTGCATCCTTGCCTGGTTTGGGGATTAGGGCAATGGTAGCTTCATTGAAGGTGTCTGGAAGCCTTCCCTCTTTTTCTATGCTTCTAACAAGCTTCAGAAAGAGTGGCTTCAGCTCTGTGATGAAGGCCTGGTAGAATTCAGCTGAGAAACCATCTGGCACTGGGCTTTTCCTTTTGGGAATGTTTTTGATTATATCTTCAATCTCTGTGGATGTGACAGGTTTATTAAATGCTTTTATCTGCTCTGGTTTAAGCTTTGGCAGTTCGTAGGTGTCCAAAAACGTTTCTATTTCTTCCAGGTTCTCTAATTTTGTGGAGTAGAGGTTTTGGAAGTATGACCTGATGATTTTTCCAATGTCTTCGGGATCTGTTGTGATCTCACCATTGTCCTTTCTGATTTTGTTGATTTGGGCTTTCTCATTTCTTCATTTGATTAGGTTGGCCAGGGAGGCATGTGCCTTAACCACTGAGCAATCTCTCCAGCTCAAGTTTTTTTTTTAATGTGCTATTATCTGGGGGATGGGCAATGATAGTGCAGGGTATTAAATTTTGTCTGAAAAATACTCTCAGCGTTAAACTACAACTTGTGGTAAACATAAGAGAAAATGAAAGATGTTATTGGCAGAGTTTGAAGGAGGAGATTTTCCATGATGTATTGAAGACTTTTTGATCAAAAAGTCTGTCATTTGGACTAGCACTCAAATCTCCTTAGTCTTCCCAGATGCTCAAGGGCATTCTTTGCTAAATCTAGCATGTTGGCCCTAAAGGTTACCAAGTGTGTAAGGGAGTTGTCAATCATCTTCTTTAAAAATGAACATCAGGACTTGAAAAGGAGAAATCCAATTAAAGTCCATGGAAATGTCATAATCAAGTGGTACAAGGGAAAATGAAGAGGTTCATTGATCATTCAAATTGCTATACTTCGTGTTTCTGCTGCTAATCAAATACAAAGCTGCCTATTGGATTCTGTATTCACCCAGGCTGCAATTGTGTTAAGTGTTTACATGACATGATGCAAACAAACCAGGCAATTACAGAGGCCAAGTCCAACTAGATCCTAACAGGCAAAATACCTTGTGATCCAAATGTTAATAGCTTTGACCTTCATTGGTTTTTAATCTCATTGTATAGAAAAAGCCTTTGGCTTTTCATTCTCTCTCTCTCTCTCTCTCTCTCTCTCTCTCTCTCTCTCTCTCTCTCTCTCTCTCTCTCTCTCTCTCTCTCTCTCTCTCTCTCTCTCTCTCTCTCTCTCTCTCTCTGTTCCTAATATTGACAGGACATGGAAGTCTGTCTTTTCTCAGTTGGGTATATATATATAACCGAGTGTGTGCATAGAAAGCCTGCTGATGGACAGAGATTCAACAAAGGCAGATTCAGTTTGCTGCTGATAAGAAACAAAGTCATCCATGCTGTGTTTACAAAGTAGGCAGGGAGAGTGAAAAATTACTGATAAAAGAGCTAATCTTTTGTTATTCTGGATGAATGAATGATTTTTTTTTGTGGCTGCTTTTAGAGGAGCTGGTGTGTTTTCCTTCTTTCCCCCACTATGCTTTGCCAGAAAAATAACATTTCCACCCCTCTCCCAGTGTTGTAGGTTAAAAAGAACACAAGAATGATGGGAGGGTTTCCTACTGTTAAGCAGAGCAGCACTGGACACGGCTGTTTATTTTATTTCATTTTTGTATGGTGACCCACATTGTATCAACCAACAGTTTCTGCCCCCCCCCCCGTGTTTCTAAAGCCTAAGATAAATACTTGTCACATTGGACTAACTTATTGATGTTTAATTTCCAAACAAGCTTCAATACAAAACTTGTGCTAAGAATAAAGTTTGACACCTATTTGTGGCAGCTCAGGATTGGGTATAACTTCTAACATTGGTGACTGCGCCTCTGTTTAGCAGACTGTGTGGATGAAGGAAAAGATTAGAGAAAGGGGCCATGCCTGTGCCCCAGTACTCAAGGATAGTATTTTTGCAAGGGAAAATGGAAAATTACTGAAGCAGAGTAGTTGCTTGGGAACACAGCAGGGTCTCAGGCAAGATAAAGACAGAATCAGAGTATTTACCACCATCCCCCTGCTCACAATTTACTGCAGACTTATGTACCCCTGCCCAGAACCTGTTGTAAACCTCTGTGTGCTACAGCTGTTACATTCTTGTGTTTAACTCCTTTGCTTAAACTCACATGCTTAAATGATCACATACACATTTCTGTAACTGAACTATAAAATCTCTTGCTGGCCAGAGCTTGGGGCCAATGACTTTTTGGGTGTACCCAAGTATTTAATCTGCTAGGATAATAAAAAAAATCACTCTCCTCCAGTTGGCTCTTGACTCTCTTGGCATGGGCTATTGCTGTTACTTCCTGGAGGCCCCAGTGAAATAGGAGCACTGTACCCGTTTGTTGGGTGAAGGGACCACCATTCTGAGGCTCTTCACCCCTATGTGATTCTAGGGTTTCCTTTCCAGGACACCACTGAGGACTTCAGACTAGGGCAGCAATCCAGCAGAATGAGACAGAGATATGGTATGGAGCAGCAGTCTGAAACAGATAGGACCCCTGGGGGTAACCAGATACACAGACTGATCCTCACAGGAGGTGATTAGGTGCCCTTGGTGTTCTGAGGAGATGCTCCCCCCACTTCAGTCTGAGATAGAAGTTGTTCTTGGTCCCTCATTGCCTAGCTACACCGGGATTTTCCTGGAAATTAAATAGAGGGGGAAAAAATCTGTTTAAACCCTGAGTGACAGACTTTGAGAAAGTGAATGGGCACCCCAGTTTTCTGGTTGCAAACTGGGATGCAAGCTTTATGACCAGAGAAGGCAATCAGATGGAAGTTACAGAGTCATAACAGGCAGTTCCTCTGAGGTCATTTCACCTAAATGGGCACTCACCTTCCATAATAGGAGGCTGACCCATTAAGTGGATCATACATGCAGCCTTCATAGTAATGTGACAGTTCAGGCAAGCCCCATAGTCCCCCTCCCATTGAGTGGGAAGTGTCTTTAGCCAGAGCCCAAAACTAGATGCAAAGGCTGATTGGTCAGGTATAGACCAATCAGCTATCTCTCTGACTTACCTAGTGGAAGTTTTAAAAAGCTTCCCTAGAACAAAGGCTAGTCTTACTTTTCCATATGGCATCCTAGAAGGAGGACTTTCATTTTCCCCATAAACTTTTTCTCAAGATGGAGCTCTCTATTATCTTTCTTTTCCTGCCTATATAATTAAACAGCATAAATTTTGACCAAAACCTTTGCCACATATTCTCCCCACATTGGTGGCTAGAGAACTCTGTAATTCCCCATGTTCCCTTAATAAAATCTGTCTCCCACTATACCTTAATATCTTGTTGTCTATGATTTTAATTCTTTAACATTGTAGACAAGAATTCAGGTACTCCTTAAATTTTGGGGTGCAGTGGATTTTTTTGCTGGGCATTATCTAAATTCTAATCCTCAGCTCTCCCCTTTACATATTGGTGCTTTGGGTCGGGAATAATTTTTAACTTTTTATAACTTTTTATTACAGTTTTCATAGCTTTTTGGGAATAGGAAAGGAAAAAAAAGGCTTTTCCCCCTTCTCTGAAATCCAGCCCCCTGTGGCTGTGGACAATGGGCAGCCAGAGAGCACTCAAGCAAGTTAGAGGGCTTCCTCCAATGAGGGTGCCAACAGCCTTTTGTTTGAAAAGAGATAAGAGGCTAGATAATTTGTTTTTGCCTTTTTACTGGAGAGTTTGGTTTTTGTCTTTTTGCCTAAATAGAGAGTAAGAAAACTATTTTCTTTACCCACATGCCTGTCCTGCCCTGCCCTGAGCAGAATACCTCAATAAGGTGTGGCTGTGAGGTCCCTTCCCCACATTGAGCCAGCTAAGCTGGTCACTAAGACTCCATGCAGCTTTAAAGGACAAAGGACTTCCAACTGTTCCCTCCAGATATGCTCACTAACAGACCAGCTAAGTAGGAACTTTTAAATTCCAGATAAATAAAAAAATAAGTACAGAATTTACTTAAGTTTAAATTCAATTAATTTGATTTCTAGTCAATTTGCAAAGCTTTTTTTCTCTATTATACATTTATTCAAAATGAGTTAAGCCTCATGATATTCTTATTTTGTACAGAGCTGAGGCAGGGGGTGACAGATATGTTTACTGGGTTAATGCAAAAGATTGCCCCTTCTGGGTTATTCAAGGGCAGTTTTCTAATTGTACAATGTTCTGTTACTCCTACTAATTATGCTACAGACTTTGTTTTTTCAACCTACCTTGATTAGTTTTGAAAATTCTACCAAAGGTGATTTGTCAGATATATTCAAAGGTTTTAAAGGTAACAACAAATCAATCTCAGATATGGTAAATGCATTAAGTATAATTTATCTCAGAGATCATTATGTTTTGCCTATACTCTTTTAAAATGTACATCATAAAATTATTAACAGGAGATATCATATATCCATGGATTATAAAATCTATAAATATATGCTGATAAGTATTACTAAAAATACAGTTTGTCAGTTTTCTTAAAATTACATTCATAGAGGTGTTACATAGAAAGAAATGTCTAATTCTTCTAATACTAGAATATATGTTTTCTATTAGTAGATTAAAAAGTTAAGTCAATTTGGTACAATTTAGCTTAATTCTATAAAGAATAAGAAACTAAGTTCCATAGATAAATACTTCTAGATGCCAATTTTCTTTTTTTCTATAAAAGCCAACTATATGTGCTAGCTCTCATTCATGGACTAAACAATAGAAAAGAAGCATATCAATGTGCTCAACTGGCTTTGACTTTAGGACAGAGCTCTCCTAAAGGCAAACCCCAGAAACAGACATATTTCCAAATGCTTCCTCGTAAACCAGACTGGCCCTCTGATTAATGATGAATGTAAAGGAAATAATAACACAAGGAGATTTATATCTTCTTTATGGTGCTAAAGTCCATGATCATATGGGTAAACTGAGTCAAGAAAGAAGACATGTTTTTTAATCTATTCTCAATGGTTAGAGACATTAACTACTATAATATTATATGTTTTCTGCTTGCTTATAAATAAATACAAAAAGATGGGGAAAATAGCCTAAAAAGTGTTTTATATATAAGTATGATAAGGAGCAGGCTGTTCAATGGTTAGAGGTACTTATCAATGGTTATACTCATTTGGCATTCTTAGGAAGAAAAGGATCTCCTAAATTTTGGTAAAAGCTCCAATTATAAATTTCTATACTAGATATAATGATTTCCAAAGATATTTGCTTGGTCACTTTTAATAAGAAAATTAATTTGGTTCTGTCAAAGGGACTGGTCACAGCCCTCTTTAGGAAAAGCGTGACCACCACAAGTCAGTTTTAAATACTAAATAATTCTCTAACCTAACTTTTTTATAGAGTACAACTATTTTGCTTATGAAACCATCTAAACTGACCACTGCTATCACTGGCTCAGTGACTCCTAACTCTCTAGCCCTAGCTATATGATTCAGTCCATGGTTTAAGTGAGTTCCCAATCCATCCCCCCCCCCCCAGCTGAGTGATTAGATGAACTAAGACAAGAGTATGTGTAGTCTCTACACTTATAGTCTAATTATACTGTCTTGGGTGCTCTCATAAGCCTTGATATGAGACCCATGCTCAGGGGTTGTGTGGGTCTGGAGAAGCCAACCTTGGAGACTAGCCCCTTAGGATGTGGCATGGACTTCCTGAAGGGGACTCTCCTTGCTTCAAGAAAACACATAGAGCACACTGTTTGTCTTCTTAGATTTGGGACAAAGCTAGAAATTTGGGATCCAAGCACCTATTCAAAGGACAACCCAGATTTCTAGTCTCAGAATCAGTTTTCCAAAGAGATGCCCCTCTTTACAGCAGAGATGAGAGCCAGAATTGGGCACATTCTGATTCAAGAAATCTTCTGCTTCTCTTTCTCCATGCTGCTTCAGGTGGGACATTCAGCTTCTAATACAGCCCTCAGGTCTCCACTTGACACAGGGCAATTTTATATAAACTGCCCATTGACTTTCTTCAAAGGCTCAAGGAGACATTTAGAAAAACATGCTAACTTACAAAAAAATTGGTGGTTAAACCAAATAAGAGCTTAAGATAGCCGCTCTGAGGTCCAATTACTGTTTATTAAAATTAGAATCCAAAAGTTCACAAAGGGAATCAAAATAAAATATAAAACAAGGGAAATTAAAAAAGAGGCACATCATCAACAGAAAAGGTTGTTTAAGGAAGGGACCCCTTTCAGGAAAGGGGACACCTCCAAGGACTGCTTCCTTGATGAGTAGAAGGGGACATGTTTAAGGAAACTGTCCCAAAAGGAAAATTTTCCAGGCCCTTCCAAGACCCTCTTCTAGATGCTAATGTTTAACTATTATGATTAAGACTACTCATCAACAGATCACAAATACTCAATTGTTCATTATTTAAGAGATATAAAGGGCTGGAGAGATGGCTTAGGGGTTAAGGCACTTGCCTCCAGCACCTGAGGCCCTGGGTTCAATTCCCCAGGACCCACATAAGCCAGACCCACAAGATGATGGCTCTGGTGGATTCTCTCTCTCTCTCTCTCTCTCTCTCTCTCTCTCTCTCTCTCTCTCTCTCTCTCTCCTCAAAAAATGAATAAATAAAATAAAAATATTTTAAAAAGAGAGATATTAAAAAGGACTCTAAGGTACTCATCCAAGCTGGCTATATTTACTTATTTTATCAATGTGTTAATTATTGGGAAAACTGAGTTTTTAAGATAAGAGTTGCTTACTAATGTTAATTTTATAAAATGAAGTTCTCATATCTAAAAATATTGTGGGTTTAAAAAATTATTTTAATATGTTCATGCTAATGCTATCAAATGCTCATCTTCAGAGTTATATAACATAAAGGTTTAATTGTGGCTTCTATTCTCCTGTTAGTTAAAATATGTTGGGATAACTTCAGTTTTTGTAAAATTTCTGTCATGGGTAAAACATAAAATTGTCTTATGTTTATAAGGATTTCTACTGTACATCAGGTTAATCAATATCTAAAGTTAAACTAACAACATTGGTTGTCAAATTTTCTCTTTCAAAAAAAGATTCACCAAGTGTTATATTAGAACTCAGCTGTTCTAATTCAACAATGACCAAATTCTGCTCTATTGTGGGTGATCACAGAGTCTCTATCTAGGATTTTATTTTAACAATTGTCTTATATTGGGTATTTCAAGTCTACCATTTTGATAGAGAAATAGATAAACAAGGATATATAGTACTAATGGCTTTCCAAAAGAAAAACAAACAAGGCTCTAATTCAGGTTGGCTCCTACTCTTAATAGTTCTAATCCTATGACTAAATGTCATAACCCTCCCCTATCAAAATGGTTTGTTACAGAATGGGATCTAAAATAAAATGCATACTGGGGACAGTTCCCACTGACACTAAAAGGGTTTTGTGACAACAATCTCTGTCACTGGCTCATCCCAGGGAAGATTAGAAGATATATTCTGAGATTTCCCTAGATACAGGGAAAACAAGTTAAATACTTTGACATGCTCAACTAATTTACAAGTTTTTAAATACAAATAGATTGAGCATTTTGCAATGATATCACCATCTAGTCTGTTTTATTCCATCCAATGGAAATTTTATTGCTAAGGAAATTCCCCTTAATTCTAAAATTCAAATGATGAAGAAGATGATCATACAAAATCACAGGGCTCTAAATGTCCTTATCGTTGCCCAAGGAGACACTGTCCTGTTATTAAGGTTAAATGTTGTATATCTCTTCTTAATAACTCTGTTAATATATGTCATCTGCTTTACAAGCCATACAGGAACAGTCTCAGACCATATTAGATGCTACAGTGCCATTTGGTAAACAATTCTGGGGATGGATCTTGAGTTTCCACAGTGGACAGCAATGCAGTATCATCTATACCAAACCACTCTACACTGGACACCTTATATGGAACACTCCCACTTCTGGGGAGATACCTACTTCCTGTCTCACAATGTGAGAAAGGATAAAATCTTGGTAATGTGATGTATGGCTGGCTGATGGGTCTCTCTTGGGCCTTAGGTAGGGACTGTCCCCTCTCTGAGAGATACCCCCAACTGCCATAACTTTGTATCCTGTGTCCTATTCAGCAGTAAATAGATAAAAGAGATTTTTTCATCCTTATTTCACAACAACAGTTGGGGTGTCCTCAAGAGGGGGAAATATGTGAGAGTTTAGGGGAGAGACCCCATACAATGTTGCCAAGCTCCTCCTTAACTCCTCTCTAGTCAGAGCTTTGCCTTGCCTCCTACAGTATAAAAAAAGGGTATTCTTCTTTCTTAAACATGTATGTACTTCTTTCTGGTGCTTTTTTTTTCCGATTCCACACCCCAGTACCCTAACAACAGTTATGGTTATTTCTTCAGAAGTGGGATTATAATGGTTCAGGCAAGCTCCAAAGATCCCCCTCCCCTTGAGTGGGAGGTATCTTTAGCCAGAGCCCAAACCTAGATGCAAAAGCTAATTGGTCAGGTATAGACCAATCAGCTGTCTCTGTCAAACCTAGAAGAAGTTTTAAAAAGCTTCCTTAGAACAAAGACCAGTCTTCTTTTTCCACATGGCATCCAGAAGGAGGACTTTCATTTTCCAAGACTGGGGTGAGGGGCACTCAAGGTCTTTTCCACACAAACTTTTTCTCATTATGGGATCTCTATATTATCTTTCTTTTCCTGCCTATTTAATTAAACAGCATAATATTTGACCAAAACCTTTGTCACATATTCTCCCCACACTGGTGGCTGAAGAACTCTGTAATTCCCCATGTTTCCTTAATAAAGTCTGTCTCCCACTATACCTTAATATCTTGTTGTCTATGATTTTAATTCTTTAACTTTATAGACAAGAATTCAGGTACTCCTTAAATTTTGGGGTGCGGTGGATTTTTTGCTGGGCATTATCTAAATTCTAATCCTCAGCTCTCCCCTTTACGTATTGGTGCTTTGGGTCGGGAATAATTTTTAACTTTTTATAACTTTTTATTACAGTTTTCATAGCTTTTTGGGAATAGGAAAGGAAAAAAAAGGGCTTTTCCCCCTTCTCTGAAATCCAGCCCCCTGTGGCTCTGGACAATGGGCAGCCAGAGAGCACTCAAGCAAGTTAGAGGGCTTCCTCCAATGAGGGTGCTTTTTGTTTGAAAAGAGACAAGAGGCTAGATAATTTTTTTTTTGCCTTTTTACTGGAGAACTCAAGGATTTTTTTTTGGTAAGGGAAAATGGAAAATTACTAAAGCAGAGTAGTTGCATGGGAACCTTAATCACAGCAGAATCTCTCAAGATAAGGAAGGAATCAGAGTGTTTACT
This sequence comes from Zapus hudsonius, assembly GCA_004024765.1. Lineage (NCBI taxonomy): Eukaryota > Metazoa > Chordata > Mammalia > Rodentia > Dipodidae > Zapus > Zapus hudsonius. The sequence continues at coordinate 18,775 of PVHP010018748.1, forward strand.
GTTATTCCCCCCTGCTCACAACTAACTGCACACTTATGTAACCCTGCCCAGAACCTGTTGTAAACCTTTTTGCTAGAGCTGTTACATTCTTGTGTTTTATTTCCCTTACTTAAACTTGCATCCTTAAACTGTCTCATATACATTTCTGTAACAGAACTATAAAATCCCTTGCAGTCCAGAACTCAGGGCTAATGCCTTTTTGGGTGGACCCAACCTTTGGCCTGCTGGCATAATAATAAACCTCACTCTCCTCCAGCTGCCTTGGCTCTGACTGTCATTGGCATGGATATTTCTGTAATGGTTTGATCAAGCAAAATGCAAAAGTGGAAGTGCAGTTTCCAGAGTACAGAATTTGGTAAGTCAGGGGCAGTGGCAAAACGCTGCCTCTAGTACCTGGAGTTACAAGTCTTGTTCTCCTATTTCTGCTCTTGGGTGGTCTCCTTTCTGGAGAAAAATATTTTCTAAGAAAAAAATATTTCTTAGACGTGCTCTTTAGTCACAATTCAGTCTGTTACAATTAGATACAGGAATATGTTTAAAGGTAGAATTACACATAATCTGAAAAGTTTACTGGGGAAGGGCAATGGCACTTTGTATGTGCTTCTTAGTGAGGGCTTCATGAGGGTCAACCTACTGAAAAGAGACTGATTTGTTTGTTTATCCAGTGTCCTTTCCTTCCTTATTCTTATGTAGATGGCTTGGCTACCACATGTCTAGCTAAAAGTCTACTTATTCCTCTTCCCCAAAGTTCCCAATCCATTTCTTTAATCCTAACATTTATTTTAATTGTAACCCTTGCAGTACATGAGAGTTTAGGAGAAGCCCTATAAAGATATAAGTCCAAGTGCTGATAGTTCTTGGTGCAGTTATTTTAAAATTCATTTCAATTTTCTTTTAAGCCTCTCAGAGTGTTTTCCATACACTAGATGGAACTTTTCAGAGAAGTGGGTGTGGTTTGGCTGCAGCTACCTGAAAGTCATTCAAATTATAAAGAGAACATGCTGAATGATGGCAAGGTAAGGACTCTGGGCAGACCCTAAGAGGCTAAGAGCCAGAACTGAGAATGAGAATAAGCTTGAGACCAAGAATATGACAATCTTTTTACATCAATATTTTTTATCTTTGAAATGAGTTCTTTCCTTGTTTGTTTGATTTTCTTAAGAGCATATTTTTAAAGTGTTCATACCCAACTATGTCCATCAACAGAGGCTAGACAATTCCAGTTTTTCAGTGGGGGGAATTGGGTTTGCCCACTTTACTGTGATGTCTCCTGGTAAAGTCAGCTGTGACCTGGAGGAGGTCCTGTATTTCACTGCCCGTGCACCAGAGCTGGGGAAGCAGATTCTAGTTTCTTAGAGATGTCCTGAGAGAAGACACTTTGGAGCAGGGTGCAATGAGGAATTGAAGGAAAAACTAGAATCTCTAACTTCTAAAGAGAATGCCTAACAAATACCTAATATCAATTTGCATAGGGCCATTCATATTCATTGTCAATATTTATTTTATCCTTTAGTCTCTTATAAAAAAGAGATAGATGTACTGGTTTTAATTTTTCAAGTTGAAATGATACCAAATGGCTTTATATTGCTGAGAGAAAATATATATGGCTTGCTGTACTTGAAATATTAAGATAATATGTGAGTTTAAAGCACAGCTATAACTAGCTGCTCTGATAATCTAAGCAGGGATTGATTTCTGTCCACTCGATGGTGTTGCCATTCTCACTGAGGGCTTGATTTTAACAGATTGGCTCTCTGTCACTGCTACACACTAGTAAATTCACAAATTTCTTCAAACATGGGTAGATGTTGGGAATATGACATGTTAAGCTCCAACAATAAAATACAAAACTAAAATAAAAATTAATATCTTATTCCCATTTTCTAGCTACTGAGTTGAGTTGTGTGGAAAAATAAATTATTGATTTCAACTTTCTAAGAATTCATTTTACTGTGTGTGTGGATTTCTAGTAAGACAGCAATGAGCCCAATGTGCATATTATGGTTGAGTCACTGCAGCATTCAGTGACGAAGCTGCCAAGACAGGATGGAAACTCCTAATGGCTTTATCTTTTTATGCCTACAATGAACAATAGCAAAAAGGATCTTTTTCATTGAATCTAAAAGTTTTACTTGTCTCAATGTATTATTTTCCTGAAACACGATTTATGAAAATTTGTCTTTTAACATCTTTCAAAAGTTTTAAAATACAGTGTTTCCTGTCTTCATGCCACTGTTTATAGACTGGAACTTGTGTTCTCCACTTGTGAGAAATGGACCAAGAGAGAGTGAAACTTCCAGTGAGGGGCAGATGGAAGGCCAAGTAATCACAGCCCACAGTTTTCTCATTTAGAGGTGACAGCTGATAAGAGGAAAGCTGTATATTTTAGCTTGCAGAATTGAAAGAAAGATCCATGATGGCAGGGGAAAACATGGCATGACCAGAGGCTGAACATCACCATTGCCAAGGCAAATGAAATACTAGAGCATGAAAGTGATCTGAACAATGGAAACAGGAAGCTGACTATAACACCATAAGCCTACTCCCAACAACATACCTCCTTCAGCATGTCTCTACAAAATTGCTACCAGATGGAGACCTGTATTCAAAATACATAAGTTTATGGGGATCATCTAATTCAAACCACCACAGAATATTTTGATTCTTTGTTTGCTTTGAGACAGGGTCATTTTCTCTATGTAGTCCAGGTTAGCCTTAAACTCACAGCTGTTCTGCTTCAGCCCCTCCTGAGTACTGGGCTTATAGGAATTTTCTATCACACTGAGCTCAAGAACTATTTTTATAGGTAACTCAGATTCATGTTGTTTTGTTGATGTAAGATTGGAAGCAGTAAATGTAGGGATTATTTGTTCCTGACACAGAGAAGAGACAAATCCTATAGAAGGAATTTCTTGTCAAGGTTAAATATAATGGGAAGTAAGGAGACACCAGTAACTAGCTGCTTACAGGTGAACAACTAGGTGTCTGACATGTTCTAGAGATGTAATCACAACTCAAGGAGGCAGTAAATGGGGTGAATTTGCTCATTTCACCATCATTGTATACATCCTGCTTCTCCTGTAATGCTATAATATGTCCCTAATTCCTCCTCTTATTGTGGTTCTCTGAGAGCTTCTGCATGCCACCTTCTTTCTGAAGGTCTCTCCATACCTGCTGTACCCCATATCTGATATCCTGTGAAGACCCTCAAGGAGAGATCAGTAAGGCAGGCTGAGTGCTGCTCTTATTGTAGTCTTGCTGTTGTATGCATCTCTCATAATGCTTCAGGCTGCCAGCTAGCCCCATAGACCTGTCATTGGCTTGGCATCTAGGAAGGATCATGGGATCACAGAAACCTAAGATCATGGATGGTTAATTGAGGAGTTGGTGGGTGGCAGGAGCCTAGGGTTTGTTAGACATTTTGCATTCCAGTGCAAGAGCAATAGTGACTTCAACATGCAGAATGCCTACTGTGTGACAGGCATGTAAAACACATTATTTCTGCATCTGGAAACAACCCTACCATGTAAGTAATATATTTCCCATTTTTACTTTCAAAATCATACAGCCAGTAAATGGCTATATTAGAATTGAAATCCAGTCTACATTTTCTTCAATGATGTTATTAATAATTCATTTGTCATATAGAATTTTAAGGAAGTGAAACATTTGATGACAGCATAAGGAATCTACATCCTATTTAAAAGGTCAAAATAATTTTGATAGATCATAATGCATGCATTATTTATTCACATATTAATTAATCCATAAATGGCTTTCATGGATACTTTGTGAAGGAGACTAAAGAAATAAAATGGTGACTAGACATCTGATACTGACCCAAATGGTTTCATAAAAAAATCACTCTACCTGCTGCTTTGCAACCAGAATATCTGAATGCTAACTAGGACAATCTGGTATTTTTTTTGCAATGGACAGGATACAGGATTGTTTAATAATAAAGGAACAACAGAGAAGAAAACCTTATGGGAAAATGTTCAAGAAAACTATTGCATGTAAATCTTGAAATAATAAGAGAAAAAGAATAACAATGTTATCGTTTTCCCCAGAGTTCATGAAAAATGATTATCCCAGGACAATTCCTCAAAGGAAACAGGATCCTAGTCTGTAAAACCAAGAGGATCTATGCCAGTGAAATAAAGCTTCTCTTAGAGCAATGACACTCTGCTTATGAAGGAATTGTTAGTTAGAACAATTTTGATGTAAATAATATTTTAGATGTTTTGGCTTTATTCTGAATTCTTTCCTATGGCAAGAAAAATGGTATTAACATGAGATATTGATGTTGTGTGTGAATCATAGTCAAGGAGGTATAAATATGCAGGCACCCGAACAGTGTCCCCTGTAGCTAGCAAACATCACTGTTTCCCTTGTTTGTTGAGTAGAAACCAGTAGGAAGAGAGGTTGGAACTAGTGCCTCCTTAAGGATCTCCATGTGGTAGAAGTGTTGAAAATAACAAAATTCTTACCAGTTCTCACTTTTTAAAATGGAAAAAAAAGTCTTATGTCCATGAAGGGTAAATAGCAAATTGTGGGTGAAAAGTGAAGCACTTTGGGGAGATGAAGTGTTCATCATAGTTTCTGTTATCCATCCTTCAATTCTGACATGGTCCTGAGCACCTTAAAGTGCTTATTATCACAGGCACACATGATCTGGGATTCACTTCTCCACAACTGAAAGCTGCCTTTCTTCATTGGCCATGTGGAATGTGAGTTAAATCAGAGATTTCTATTTCTGCTCTTCTTCTTCGCAATCAAGGCTATTAATATAACTAGCAAGTGTCTACGGAAAGCTGTAAAGTAAATTAACAGTAAATTCATATTTGAGAGTCCGGAGTTTTCATCTTTTCCTAATGGGACAGGAAATAATTACTGAAAACAAAAGTGAGAATTGCAATCAACAACAAGAAAAAAGTCATCATAAGTAACAGTTCTGGACAGAAAGAGATGATAACGTGAAGGAACAGGGTGTTTCTGACAATGAACTTAACATTAAATAGTACTTGAAAATTGTATTTTTCACACCATTTTTTCTATTCTTTCTTTCTTAGGAATGCTTTCACTTATGTATCTTGGAGCAGGTGCTAGTAAGTATCAGGAGGATACTGTGGACATCAGATGAAGAGAAAAGACCCATGGATATAAGGAAAACAATCTGTGCTCTGTGGTTTGCACCATCTCAACATCATGATAAATAAGGAAATAAAAGATTGGGCTAGTTTTGCACAAAGCTGCTTAAGCCTTGATTGGCTGGGCTATTGAGAGAGGGGGAGCCTTGTTTTCTTTCTCTGTCTCCTGTTCATGTACAAAATGTTTTGCATTGGAAGAGTACCAAAAGAAAGCTTGACCCTAGTAATTTTTTTAAGACAGGGCTTCTTTGAAACATGTGGAGGACATAATATATGCATTTAGTCAGATAACAGCAGGCATTACTCCCCTAGGGATCACAACCTCCCCAACCATAGATTTTTGATGTGGTCTCCAGTACCAGGCATGTATTCCCTTTTGTGCAGTGGGCCTCCAGTCCAATTAGAGAGCAGTTGGTTTCCCCCATAACAGACATGTCACTACTGCACCAGTTGGCACATTTGGCCTGGCTGGGTAATCTTACGGTTTGAAAACTTCACTGATGTTTTCTACCATTGATGACATCTATCTCTCTCTCATACATACATACATACATACATACATACATACATACATACATACATACATACATACTTACATACATACAGACAGACAGCCTTAGGTTTTTCCAGCTGGCCAACAGTAAGGAGGTTTCCAGCTCAGCACCAGCTTGATTTCTCAGTGACCTGAAACCCAAGCATGTGTGGTCTTTGGCATCTGCATGTGCCAGTATCCAAAGAAGTAGGTGTTGTAGTTAACTTCTCCTTGCTGTCAAAAAGAACCTGAACAAAGGCAGTTGATGGGAAGAATGGGTTTATTTTGGCTTACATGTTCGTGAACAAGCTCCATCTTGGCAGAGAAAACAGTATGAGCAAAGACAGGACATCATCTCCCACCACAGCACTGCAAACAGTGACAGGAAGGTGTGCCAAAAGCTTGCAATCTGACTATAGGCCCCATAAGCTTGCCCCAACAACATAACTCCAAGAAGGTTCCAATTTCGAAACATCCATAAGCTGAGGATCAGCATTCACAGCACATTAAGTTTATGGGGGACAACTAAATCAAACCACTACAGTAAGTTTCCATATGGCTTATTCTAAACCTCTTAAATTTTGGTTAATCCTCCTCCCACACTTCCTTTACTCAATCGCTTCCCCTTACTTCACTTAGGCCATTGCACCCCTAGTAATGTGATCATTTACTTACATATATACAATTTCGGTCTCCCCTCTCCTCCCTCCCTGACAGCCCCTATCTAGCTTACTGGTCTCTACTACTGACCTTTACTCAAACTCATATACAAGTTTAAACATTTGTAGTTAGGATCCACATATGAGAGAGAACATGCAGCGTTTGTCTTTCTGGGTCTGGGTTATCTCAGTTAGTATAATCCTTCCCAGATCCATTTATTTCCCTGCAGATTTCATGATTTCATTTTAGAACTCCATTGTATAAATGAATAACATCTTCATTATCCATTCATCAATAGAGGGACATCCAGGCTGGTTCCATTTCCCAGCTATTGTAAACAGAGCCAAAATAAACATGGATGAGCAAGTATCTCTAAAGTAGCAACTAGAGTCATTAGGATATATGCCAAAGAGGGTTATAACTGGGTCATATGGTAAATCTATTTTCAGCTGTCTCAGGAACCTCCACACTGCTTTCCACAATGGCTGTACCAGTTTGCATTCCCTCCAAAATTGTAGAAGGGTTCATATTTTTCCACACCCTCTCCAGCTTTTATTGTTACTTATTTTCTTAATGATAGCCATTCTGACATGAGTGAGATGGAATCGCAATGTAGTTTTAATTTGCATGTCCCAAATAGCAAAAGAGGTTGAACATGTTTTTAGATGTTTATAGGCCATCTGTATTTCGTCATTTGAGAACTTTCTCTTCAGTTCCATAGGCCATTTTTTGGCTGGTTGTTTTATTTTTTCATTATTTTGTTTTTTTTTAGTTCCTTTTATATTCCTGGATATTAATTCTCTGTCATATGCATAGCTGGAAAAATTTTCCTTCAGTTGGGTAGGTTGTCTCTTTGCACTATTCACAGTATCCTTTGCTGTACAAAAGCTTTTTAATTTCATGAGGTCTAAATGGTTGATCAGTGGTTTTACTTCCTGAGCAATTGGGGTTATATTCAGAAAGTCCTTGCCTATGCCAATATGTTGAAGTGTTTCCCCTACTTTTTCCTCTAGCATTTTCAGTTTCAGGTCTGACATTAAAGTCATTGATCCATTTGGATTTGATACTTGTGCAAAGAGAGAGATAAAGATCTATATTCATCATTCTACATGTAGATATCCAGTTTTCCCAGCACTATTTGTTAAAGAGGCTATCTTTTCTCCAATGAATATTTTCGGCATTTTTTTTTTTTTTTGTCAAAAATCAGATGGCTGTAACTGTCTGAGTTTGCATCAGGGTCCTCTATTCTGTTCCATTGATCTACATGTCTGCTTTTGTACCAGTATCATGCTGTTTTTGTTACTATGGGTTTGTAATACATCTTAAAATCAGGTATGGTGATACCCCCAGAATTATTTTTGTTGCCTAGATTTTGGCTGTCACAGGTTTTATGTGCTTCCAGATCAATTTTAGGATTGTTTGCTCTATTTCAGTGAAAAATGCCATTGGAATTTTGGTGGGCATTTTATTAAATGTGTAGATTGCTTTTGTTAAGATTGACATTTCCACAGTATTGATTCTTCCAATCCAAGAACATGGGATGTCTTTCCACTTCCTAGTGTCTTCTGCAATTTCTCTCTTGAGTATTTTAAAGTTTTCAATGTAGAGATTCTTCAGTTCCTTGGTTAGGTTTATTTTGAGGTACCTTATTTTTTTTTTTTGAGGCAATTGTAAATGGGGATTGTTTCTCTGATTTAATCCTCCACCTATTTGTTGTTAATATATAAGAAGGCTACTGATTTCTGTGCGTTGATTTTGTATCCTGCTATGTTGCTAAAAGTGCTTATTAGCTCAAAGAGTTTGATGATAGAGTCTTTAGGGTCCCTTATATAAAGAATCATATCATCTGAAAATAATTATAATGGAATGTCTTCCTTTCCAATTTGCACCCCTTTGATTTGTGTCTCTTGCCTTATTGCTATAGCTAAGATTTCCAGTATTATATTAAATAAAAGTAGGGACATCCTTGACTTATTCCTGGTTTTAGTGGAAATGCTTCAAGTTTTTCCCTGTTTAGTATAATGTTGGCTATAGGTTTGTCATAAGTTGTCTTTTTATTTATATTTTTTAAAGGCTATTCTTTTTAAAAATATTTTATTTATTCATTTTCAAGCAGAGAGATATAGAGAGAGCGAGAGTGAGAGCAAGAGCGAGCGAGCGAGTGAGAGAGAGAGAGCCAGGACCACCACCTTGTGGGTCTGGCTTATGTGGGTACTGCGGAATTGAACTGGGGGCCTTAGGCACTGGAGGCAAGTGCCTTAACCACTGAGCCATCTCTCCAGCCCATATGTTGCCTTTTTAATATTGAGATATATTCCTTTCACTTTCTTTAGACCTTTTACCATGAAGGGACATTGGATTTTTCCAAATGCCTTTTATGCATCTATTGAGATGGTCATGTGACTTTTGTCCTTCAATCCATTTATATAGTGTATTACATTTATCATTTTGCATATGTTGAACCATCCCTGCATCTCTGGGATAAAACCTACCTGGTTAGGGTGAATGATCTTTTTTGGTGCATTCTTATGTTCTGTTTGCCAGTATTTTGTTGAGAACTTTTACATCTATATTCATGAGCAAGATGGGTCTGTACTTTTTTGTTTGTTTGATTGTTTTTGTTCTGTCTTTGTCTGATTTTGGTATACTGGTTTTGTAGAAGGAGTTTTATAGTATTCCTTCCTTTTCTATTTTGTAAAAAAGTTTGAGAAAAAAAAGGTGTTCATTCTTCAGTGAATGTTTGGTAGAACTCACCAGTAAATCCATCTGGGCCTGGACTGTTTATAGTTGGGAGATTTTTTTTATAACTACTTTGATCTTGCTGCTTGTTATAGGCCTGTATAAATGGTTCATGTCATCTTGGTTTAATTTTGGTAGTCATATGAAATATGACATATATGAAATAATCTATTTTCAGAGTTTTAAACCTGATGGAGTATATGTTCTTAAAGTATGTCCTTATGATATTCTGAATTTCATTGGAAACTGTTGTGATGGTACCTTTTTCATGTCTAATTTTGTTACTTTGTGTCTCTTCTCTCTTTCTTTTGTTCAGATTTGCTAAGGGTTTTTCAATCTTGCTTATCCCTTCAAGGATCCAACTCTTTGTTTCAATAATTCATTGTGTTTTTTTCCTTTGCCATATAAGCACTTTTTAAAAACATGTGCATACCCATATATTAATGCTACTCTTACTTTTGGTTAGAGAAGATTCTCTTTTTCAGATGGCAGTGTCTACTGGAATTCCTCAAAAGATGCCATAGTGCTGAGAAGTTACAGTGGAGTGTTCAGCATTGGGTCATTTCTGTCACACCTCCAGAGGCTCAGGGTCTGTTATGGAAGTGGTGGTAGAAAGATTGTAAGAAACAAAGGAAGGGTAGGACTGCTAACAATGCTATCCTCCAGACACAAAGTGGCCTTGACATTCATGACTTCATAGTGCCCAACACTATCTGCAGAAGACTTTCAGAATGGGAGAAAAAGATGATTATATGGAAACAAAATAGAGACTAATGAGAGGGGGAGGGGATATGATGGAGGGTGGACTTGAGGGGGGAATGGTGGAGGGTAGGGAATTATCATGGTTTGTTTTCTATAATTATGGTAACTGTCAATAAAAAGGTTTTAAAAAAGAAATATAAAAGAAGTATAAATCATCTGAGCACTACAGGCTATGAGCTTCTTCAAGGTTTCAGGGTTGACAAGCATTTTGATATTATAATCATCATTACTGAGAATGATGCTTTGCATAAGTAGTTAGTACAAAAATGGCAGAGGTATGTTTAGGACCATTTAAGAAATTATTGAAATTCTGTGCTAATCCCAAACCAAAATTCATTTAACAATTTTTTTCCATGAAAATCAAGTTAGCAACCCAAATAATAAGTGTGGAGGTTTGATTCAGGTGTCCCTCATAAACATATGTGTTCTGAAGGTTTGATCACCAGCTGGTGACAATTTGGGAATTGGATCCTCTTGGAGGCAGTGTATTGTTGGGACCAGACTTAATGGATGTTATAGATAGCTTCCCTTTGCCAGAATTTGACACACTCTCCTCTTGCTATTGTTCATCCAATGTTTACCAGGAGTGATGTCCAGGCTCTGTTTATGCCATGGTTTTCCTTGTCATCATGGAGCTTCCCCTTGAGTCTGTAAGCCAAAGTAAACTCTTTCCTCCTACAAGCTGCTTTGGTCAGGTGCTTTCTGCCAGCAACAAAAATTTAGCTGCAAGAGTAAGTTTAAAAATCAAGTATTCTAAAACATTATCCAAAAATATATTAATTTGATAAATGCTGAGGAATGACAGTAGGAAAATATTAAAAGTCTTTGTTTTTTGTAACTAAATCACTGTGTTTCTATAAGAGCAGAAACCCCTATACATGTAATAAAAGCTGAACAATGTTAAAAAAACAAAACAAAAAAAATATGTGGAGGAGTTAATGCAGGTTGCATCATAAATGCACCTGGTGCCCAATGACCAGAGGAAGTAGGATTTTATGATTAACTATTTAGAAGTGTCAGAAATGCTTTTCAATGCATAGGTTACAGCATTATCCACCACATAAAGGACTCTTTTGTGTCCTTGAGTCAAGAATCAGAAGACCTAAGGATTCTCCAATCCCTGAGTGACATCTGAGTGAGCAGGTGGATTTCAAAAATCAAGACAATTTCCTATGACACAGTGTCCCCATTCTGTTTTTTTCACTGACCTTTTGTATGTTGTGATTGGTTTTTGAATACCAAAAAAAATAGTTGCAGTACAGAAAAACCATTTCTTCTGAGAATATATATATATATATATATATATATATATATATATATATATATATAATTTTTTCTTGGTTACAGTTTACTTAAAACTATGAAGAGATAATTGAAATGGAACCAAGATGGTTTCCCTTTTATCACCATTCTTATGTTTATGAAGATAATTTGGGACCATGTTTGATAAAGACACAGGACCATCCTAAAGACTTGACTGTTCTCTATCTATCTATCTATCTATCTATCTATCTATCTATCTATCTATCTATCTATATTTATGTATGTATGTATATCTCCACTGTGGCATGGAGATTGCCGTGGCATGAGAGCAGACTGGCCCACAGAGCCTGTGAAGGTTTTAGTGCTTGAGCTGCTGCAGCAAGTCCACAAGCTTAGCAGGCAGACTCACAGCATAATGAGCTCCTCAGATGGCCTCTTGAACAGAGTGTCAGTTCAGGAAGTTGTTTACTAATGACAGGGCCCAACTGTCCCGTAAAACCAGAAAAGTGGCATTTTTGTCTATTTCAAGATATGGAAACGAAAATCTTAATGACACTGGAAATGTTCTTCAAAGGCCAAGAAGTCTTAGTGAAAGATAATAGGATCCATCAGTCTTAAGTAGTAGTTTTCTAAAGGTAAGAGGCAGGATGTTGCTGACACAGATATGGATTTCAAAAGGAATGAACGAAACCCAAAAATAGTTTTAATTTTACTCTGAAGTATATAGTGAAACTCTTCAAATATCGAGACTTCAACACTCCTTCCCGAAAATGGTCAAAAATTTACATTTTTGAATGTTTATCTCTCCTCCTTCTATTGTCCAAGTCTTCACAGAATGTCACAAGAGTTGCTAATAAATGAAGTATACTTCAGTTTCATGTAATGTATTAGATCAGAAGGGAACTGATTAAGATGATATTGGAAAACCAGGTAAGTGGTTGGAGTACTACAAAAGCACCAAGTTTGATGGTTTCAATTGATTTCATTTGTGAAGACCTGCAGTACCTGTCTGGCTAACAGGAGAACAGCCTCCCTGCTCCACAGATATTTGGTGCTTCTCCCCAGGTATTGGTTAACAGTAGGGCCAGAGGTGATAAGCAGAGATAAGGCCAATTAACAATTCACAGTAGGGAAGCAGGGAACAGAAGCAACAGGACAGATTCAAAGGGGAAGACTGGAAGTGACGTGATGTCAATGCAAGCTTTCAAGATGTACACAAGCTATGCTGGAGAAACTCACTGTTTACCACAAGACTGGATCAAAAAGAGGTGTCTAGGCAAGCTCTGGCAGCAGAGAATCATTCCATCATATTCCAAGCCCTGTTATCATCAGCCTTATTATCATCCTTCCTGTGTTCTTGGCACACTTTGAGATAGGAATTTTGGTGGTTTACTTATAGGAACTGGAAAGCTGTGGTACCCTGCTAATGGGGCATGGAGGAAGTAGGGTTTTGCTGAGTCTGGTAGGCTTCTGGGACAGTCTCCTCCTGATAAGGAAGTTGAGGCAAAGTCCAAGGGCCCCTGTAAATCTTAGCAATCCTGAAAACTCCAAAGCCCCTAGGCAGGCCACAGCTGTCCCCTAAGATAAGATAAGCAGTTCAAAGCCTAAATTATTCCAACTGCAAATAACAAACCTAAACAATAAGGTTTCATTTCCTCTGCTGACATCACCATTCTCTCACAGATCTTGCTTCCTACGCTTCTACCTCTGACTTTTCTCTATATAAGCAACTGCTATCTATCCAATAAAATGAGAACTGCCCACTGCCGCATTCTCCCGAGGGCCTCATCTCTCGTTCGGCTCACGGCTGTTCCTAGCCACTGCTCACCCAGCTCCCGTGGGTGAACGGGGAGTTGATGCGCACTGCAACCCCCTAAGTAACCCACGGACCCAGAGAAAGCTGAAAACAAAATTTAGCAATTTAGCACAAAATGTCAACTGGATCTCTGCTACAATGATAAAGTCCATGGCAGCAGTCTGGTGACTGTACCCAGGAGAGGCCTGTGCTGAGGACTCTAGATAGGAGGTCTGCAGACTGGCTCTATGACCTAATCTCAAGTTTGCAAATTCATTTCATTTCTTTCAAACATATGGTGTAATGTTTGCATAACAATTCTAATCAACAGCTTCTGTATGTGCAAATGGAGCAGAGCCCGCCCAAGCAACTTCAGTGTGATGGACAGGCTCCTGGCCCCTGTTCAAACACGTTCCCCCATGTCCTGCCACTATCACTGGTCACTGCCCCACTTTTATGCCCGTGTGAGCCAGAGGCTCAGTGCTTACCTGTGTTGTCTATATGAGATCTGCTCCCTTTTATCTTACAATGAGTAAGCAGCTTTGCCTTTCCTAACCACAATACTCATTTACAAAATGCCTTGTACTAGTTCCTGTAGTAAAAGTCTATTGACTTAAGTAGCAATGACTGATGACATTGAACAAAATCTAGAGGAATATCTGCAAAGGAATCACAATATGTCTGTGGGCGGGCCATTCATGAATGATTGATTCCCTAGGGAGGTTTTATCTCGATGCAGAAAATTTTCCACAACTATATTTATAGCAGCTCAATTCATAATAGCCAAGAACTGGAATCAACCCAAATGCCCATCCATGGAGGAATGGACAGCGAAACTGTGGTATATCTATATGATGGAACTCTACTCAGCTGAAAGGAAAAATGACACATCAAAATTTAGAAAAAAATGGTCTGACTTTGAGCAGATCTTACTAAGCGAACACTCAAAAGAACAGAGATTTGAACACCGCATACTCTCCCTCATATACAGACCTTAATCAGGATAAATGTTTTCTTTATGCAGACTTATAGAAAGAAGTGAGATGTTAGGAATAAGGGGTAAGGGA